>SJYX01022698.1:0-23113 GCA_006410675.1 Oreotragus oreotragus
CACCAGGCTCCTCCGTCCATGGGATTTCCCAGGCAAGAATACTGGAGTGGGGTGCCATTGCCTTCTCCATGACACTCTATAGGCAGTTTCAAAAAAGTTTACTCTCTACCCACTGGGTTCACTTTAATATTTGACTGAAAAG
The DNA here is from genome assembly GCA_006410675.1 of Oreotragus oreotragus. Taxonomy (NCBI): domain Eukaryota; kingdom Metazoa; phylum Chordata; class Mammalia; order Artiodactyla; family Bovidae; genus Oreotragus; species Oreotragus oreotragus. The sequence continues at coordinate 143 of SJYX01022698.1, forward strand.
AGTTTATATAATTTAACAGTTTGGTTATTTTTTTGTATTACAAATTAGTCTTAAAAAAAAATATATATATATATACTAATTAAAAAGACAGTAGAAAACACACTCTTTGCATAATGTATTAATAAAATGCTCCTAAAAGTTGGCCTCAATTTATTATCAAACCAACTCATTTTAGACTTCTTAATTTATATTATTCCAAGTTTTACAGAAGACTGAAATCCTAAAATAAGAAAAAAAAAAAATCACACTGCAAAATCTCTTAAAACAAACTCAGAACACTGTAATATTTATATGCTGAAATTTTTTGCATTTTAGATTCTATACAAAGAATGCTTAGCCAATTGTGAAAGTAAAAACATGAGATATTAGTACATTTTTTTAAAACTTTGCTTTCTTCTAATGGCAAGATATTTTTATGTCTGTCCTAAGAAAATTCAATATTAGAAATGTATAAAGTTAATTCTCTTGATTCCAGCATTCCAAAATACTCTCCATTAAGAATTAGATAGGAATGCTTTCAGGTTATATTCTACACATGTTTTAAATAAGTATGTGTGTGTGGCATGTATATAGGATATTTTATATACTGTCCTTAAATTGACTTTTTGTCACTTAATTTATTATTAATATCTTCTGTCAGGTTGGCAGTAATTCCAATTTTTCCTTTGAGAAAGATCACTTTCTAATACTCTACACAATAAATGTGGCTCTACCACTTCAGTGACCTGCATACTTCTATTTCAACCTACCCTCACTTTGAAAATACAGTTATCATCAACTGAAAATACCCTTAATGTCCACAATAACTCTAGCAATCAGTGAAATTCTGGAAAATACGTGTGACAGTAAAAACAGAAAGATTAACTATGTCTGTTTAATGACTAAAAGTGGTACGCATGCGTTTTCTTTAAAAAACAAAGCCCAACAACAATCCCATTTGAAGGTACTGAGAACAATCGAAAGCAAGTAGAAAGTGGAGGAGGGTAAAACTCTTTAGAGAAATGCTTAAAAACCAAGACTTTTAACCAGCTTTCCTCCTGAGGGTACTTTCCAGTTTACATGGCACACAGGAGAAAGAGCTCAAGCAGAAAACAGAAAACTCACTGAGCTGGGGAACCAAAGCCTCGACTTCAGGGCTGGAAATTAAAGGTAAAAATCACAGAAAGGAGGAGCCCCAAAATCTGTAAGCAAATTCTTGTCAAACTTTTGTCTGTATGTTATGCATCTATCTCTCAATTTTCTCATTTCTGAAATGGAGACAAATTTTATTAACCTAGTGCAAGAATCATTTTAACTGAAGGCTTTCAGTGTCTGCAAAATTAAAACTAAAATTGCAATTAGAAGGTTTCTAAAAAGATCCATTCTGGTTTTTTTTTGTTTTTCTTTTTGTTGGAGTATAGTTGCTTTACAATGCTGTGTTAGTTTCTGCTGTACAGCAAAGTGAATCAGATATATGAATACATACAGCTACTCTTTTTTAGATTTCCTTCCCATTTAGGCCACCACAGGTCATTAAGTAGAGTTCACTGTGCTATACAGTAGGTTCTCACTAGTTATGTATTTTATACATTGTGTGTGTGTGTGTGTGTGTGTATGTATATATATGTCAATCCCAATCTCTCAGCTCACCCCCTTTCCCCCATCTTGGTAACCATAAACTTATTCTCTACATCTGTGACTCTATTTCTGCTTTGCAAATAAGATTATCTGTACCATTTTTCTAGATTTCACATATAAGCAATATTCAGATCCATTATTAGTGAAGAATAAAGTCATATAGTAGATATCAAACACAATGTAGCTATAAGTAACTTTAGATATTCCAAAGAAATACTTAAAGTTGAGAATACATCGGATTAGTAGGTTCTATAAATTCAGTGCTTTCTGGAGCCTTGGGAATTTGCTTTAATGGTTAAAAGGCATGTATCTCTCTAATCAGAAAAGTATCTGAAAATTTTCAAAATGATATATTAAAAGAAAACTAACAGGCACACCGGTGAAGCCACCAGCAAACCAAACAATGTATCAGAAAGTCACAATTACCAAAGATGTCTTAAGGCCACAACTCAGGAGAGCTGCTAAATTCTTTTAATAATTTGATCGACATCAAATTATTAAAATAATTGTGGTTTTATAAAGTATAGAATGTATGTTTTATCCCAACTCTGGAGAGGGCCTATAGAGATCCAGACAGATCATAAGGGATCACATTACAGTGAAACAGGTGAAAATGAGTTGTTAAATAATTTATTTACTTTGGAGACATAAAGATTTGAAAACTTACCCAGTGTAACAAAAAAACAAAAGAGGCTGTCAACAATAGTGTCCATAACAGTTTCCATTTCCGTGTCTGTGATATCTGGTCTGTTAATGGCTAAAACGACACAGGTAAAGGAGAAAAAAGTTGGAATTTATCCCTTATCTTTACTAAACTCTTAAGATTATTACTAAGCACATATCAGTAGGCAGTTTTACAATCTTTGCAATCTTCAAACAAGTAAAATCCTTTTTGTTTTAAATTTTAAGTGAACAAATATCCACTAAAAATTGCAATACCTCAAAAAAACCCCTCAATATCGGTAGTAGTAATAAGCAGTTTTGTATTTTTTTATTAGTATCTAATAGTATTTAATACTAATAAGTATCTTATTAATATTCTAATAGTATCATATTAGAGTACTAATAAGAAAAAAGAAAAATCTGCCACATATATTACACAAAATTTTTGCCAGAGCAAACAGGAAAATAAACATTGTATTCCTTAATTTTATTCACAAATGTTAGATGATCTCAAGAAACTACAGATTTTATTATCTAATACTGCTAGAAAAGGCCAATGCAAATCAATTATGGCAAGATCAGCATCACGTATATTTTGTCTTGTAACAAACTGTATGAATTTCTTTTCTGATGTACTACTGTACTTAAGTGGTTCTCAAACTTTAGCAAGTTTAAGAATCACTCTAAGAATATGAGAGAAGAGAAAGAAGTTTCTTAGGAAGCTATTAAAGATTCTTAAGCCCTAACCTTCAGGGATTCAAGTCAATAGATTTGGGATAATTCTAGGAAACCTGCAATTTTGACAAACATCTCAGGATTCCTGGGACTACACATTTTTTCTTTTTTGTCCCACTTCTGTCTTGGAACTTTAACAGCCAACATTTCAGATGTTTTTAAAAGGATAGACTAACGGTCCCTAGCCGGGAGGGAAGAATAAAGAAAGAAATGGCAAGACTACCCATTAGACAACCAGAGACTCTGCTGTCCTGACTTCACTACATCACGGTTTCCACATCCGAAAAAGTCTGCTGTGGCCACACTTTATGAAACACCACTGTGAAGACTTTCCTTGACAGTCAAAGACCTTCCTTATATATTTTCCCCATCCTCTGAGTTAGCAGGCCCAATGTCTGACAAGTAGATGCTCAGTAACTATTCGTCAAATGACTGACTGGATTAAAATATTATGTATATACTATTTTCAGGTTCCCAGCAATCTGAATGTGAAAACAAATATAAAATTTAGTATGATCTGTGATCAGCGTGAGAGGAAATATTTATCCAATTGGACATATCAAAGCATTCAAAGAAAGTATCGTACATGCTGCTGCTGCTGCTGCTAAGTCGTTTCAGTCGTGTCCAACTCTGTGTGACCCCATAGACAGCAGCCCACCAGGCTTCCCCATCCATGGGATTCTCCAGGCAAGAACACTAGAGTGGGTTGCCATTTACTTCTCCAATGCATGAAAGTGAAAAGTGAAAGTGAAGTCGCTTAGTCATGTCCGGCTCTTAGTGACCCCATGAACCGCAGCCTACCAGGCTCCTCCGTCCATGGGATTTTCCAGGCAAAGAACATAAATATAAAAAACACTTAANGAGTGGGTTGCCATTTACTTCTCCAATGCATGAAAGTGAAAAGTGAAAGTGAAGTCGCTTAGTCATGTCCGGCTCTTAGTGACCCCATGAACCGCAGCCTACCAGGCTCCTCCGTCCATGGGATTTTCCAGGCAAAGAACATAAATATAAAAAACACTTAAACTATAATCCAGATGAGGAAACATGCTGCTATTGAATATTGCAGGCTGCCATCCATTCAAATCAGATGACAGAAATGGCATAATGTGAATTATATCAATGCAAGGCACACCAACCCAATGTAAACAAAAAAGCAAAAAGGCTGGCAACTATAGTGGCCACAACAGTTTCTATTTCTGACACCTGGTCTGTTAATGGCTAAAACAACACAGGGAAAGGAGAAATAAGTGATCAGCATTTTATCCCTTATTTTTACTAAACTCTTAAAATTAACTACTGGTTCAGGTAAAAACTGGTAGGAAGCCTCCAGCCTTCAGGTCTTATACCCTAGTCCCACACCTCTGAAACAACTGACCTCAACAGTCTAAACACTGTCCATCAATAAGTTCAACTCACTGTCGACAGCTACATGGTTTGTCTAAGACATCAGCCTAAGTCTAACTGAGGTGGTAACTCTGCATCCTTTGTTTAATAAATTCCTAATCCACAAAAAACAGGTGATACACAGACTCAATCCATGGTATCAATATACTTGATTTATGTTAGGAACAATCTGTTTAAAATAACTACTTAAAGCACCTGTAATGTTTGAGAGGATTTGGCATGTAACTACGTAACGATTAAGAAAGAGCACTAACTCTGAGTGATTGCCTGGGTGTAGTAACCTGGTTTTGCCACTTCCTTATTAAGCTTCTTCATATCTATGCCTCAGTTTTTTTCATCTAGAAAATAGAAATAATATTAATATACAACTTCAGTAAGTTATTCTGAGGAGTAAATGAGCTTACATTGTAAAGAGCGTATAGAACAATCTATCATTATCATTATACTACTGAGAATCTGAACAATTAACCATGTGATTATACCTTAAAATTAATAAATTTATACTTTAAATTCAGTAATACTTTCATATGTGATTTTTTAAGTTGACAGATATAAGAAAACATTTATAAGCATGAATGTTTAATGAATTTAGACTCACTATAAATTTAACTATTTTTAATAATTATTTAAATATTTGGGCAGATTTTGTTTGTTAGATTTATAAAGTTGCCTGGTGTAGTATCTGAAGAACTTAAAACTACCCATCCATAAAAAAATCATGAAATTCTGCTATTTGCAGCAACGTAGACGGACCTGGAGGGTACTATGCCAAATGAAATAAGTCAGACAGAGAGACAAATACTGCGTGACATGACTTACGTGTGAAATCCAAAAAACACAACAAACTAGTTATATAACAAAAAAGCAGCAGACTCACGGCTACAGATACCAAACAAGTGGTTACCAGCGGGGAGAGGGAAGGGGGGAACCTAGGGTTAGGGATTAAGAGGGACAAATTATTATAAGTCAAGATAAAATAAGCTACGAGGATATACTAAACAACACAGGGCATATAGCCAATATTTTATACAAGCTATAAATGGAATATAACCTTTAAAAATTGTGAGGCACTATATTATACACCTGTAACATATAATATTGTAAATTGACTACACATCAATTAAAAAATATTTAAAATTTAATATGCTGAATTTATAAATGCAATTTTAAGTGTTTAAAGGAATTTAACAAACTAAGTTTGTTGACTAAGTCTGTTAAATGAGACTAGAATTTAGTCAGTTCAACCTGAGCCAAATGATCAAAGAATTAAGAAAAGGTGCTTGTTTTTACAAAGCCATATTTGTAAATATTGTAGCAATATTTACAATTTTAGCTTAAAGGTGGAAGGGAAACTAGTTTTAAACTTGGCAATATTGTAACAATATTTATAATTTTAGCTTAAAGGTGGAAGGGAAACTAGTTTTAAACTTGGCAACTTGAGTAGTTAATTAAGTTAAAGGTCAGTAAAATGTAAATGGACATCTATAAATAAATACAGCACTGTAAAAAATCTCTTACATGGACAATTCAGCAAATATTTATACCCATTTGGAGATGTTGTTTAATTTCAACAAGAAGGTATGCTATGGCGCGAGGTAAAACCAAAAGATTCACGTTCTCTTCTCTTGGGAGTTTACCACCTGGTTCTGTGTTTTATGATAGGATGCAACTGGCATTTTGAGCAGAACAATTTTCTGTGTGAGTATGGCTGAAACACTGCAGAACATTTAGCGTCGGAAGTCCCTGCTCACTAAATGCTAGTAGTAATTGTGACAATCAAAACTGTCCTTACACATTTCCAAATGCCACCATGGGAGGGACAAACTCCCTATGTTAGCACCACTTAAACGCTAGTCATCTCCAAACATCTCAGTCCTTAAGTATCAAATTAATTATTTCAATGAATTGGCTAATCATATCCTCTATATGCTGTAACTGTCCTTAAAATGTTTGACACAACTAATCAACGGGCACAAAGCAAGATGAATAAGTTCTAGAGAGTTGCCATACAACACTGTACCAAAGTCAACAATACTGTATTGTACACTTAACAAAATGTTAACAGGGTAGATCTCACAGTGAGTGTTTTTATGAAGAAAAAAAAACACACAATAAAATGTGGTATGTGTTGTGTGTGTGTGTGCACGTGTTAATTTTAATCTACATCCAAGAAATGATCAGTCTATCAAAATTGGGAATATAAACTTTAGAGGGGATTAGATAGCATTTGATCAAATCCCAGTACTCAACCCTACTACTGCATGAACAGGGCTTCCCTGGTGGCCCCGATGGTAAAGAATTTGCCTGTAACGCAGGCGAGACCTGGGTTCAATCCCTGCGCTGGGAAGATCCCCTGGAGGAGAGCATGGCAACCCACTCCAGAATTCTTGCCTAGAGAATTCCCATGGATAGAGGAGCCTGGCGGGCTTCAGTTCATGGGGTTGCAAAGAGTTGGACATGACTGAGCAACTATGCACAGCATAGCACAACAACCTCTGCTTGAAAATGGTACTTATACATCATTCCATAATAGGACTTTAGTAGCTGCTGACTCTCTGTTGTTGTCTGACCTTGACAACATAACCGACCTTTGCTGAGCACTTATAATAATGTCAATGACTTTTCCAGGCATTTAACATACAAGAATGCATTTAACTCCCACAAAAAACTCTGAGGTATTAATATTATTATTCCTGTTTTACAGACTTGGAAACTATTACACAGAGAAGCAAAGTAAACTTGTTCTTTTTCAAAGATCAAAGTACTAAAAGATTTACTGAATCCTACTACTAAAATACTATCTTACTTGCCATGAGTGAAATATTCATGCAAGTTGCTGTGGGGTACCTAAAATGTCAGATAACTTGTGCTTCACTGAGCTTTACTAAACAGATTTAGTAAATGTTGTTTATATGTGACAGAATTCAGTCTGAGACTTGTTTTCTTTATGTGCTGTAAACAAAGCAGGTTTTGGAGTGCACTAAACATGTTCACTGTTTTATTCTTTTACAGTACACTGTTCATTTTGTTAACAATGAATCACAATACTCTTATTTTTACATACCACGATATGAAACAAGCTCCTTATTTTGATTACATAATACAAACATGTCATCTTCCAAAGTAATAAAATTGAGATACTGATCAAAAACCTAGAAACAAAAGAAAAGGTTTTCAAATCAATTTTATAATATTGAATACACATTTAGTTTGATTTAATCTACCAATGGTAAAATTAAAAAATTATAATTATGTTCAATAATTAAATATCATACCACTTGCAGACTGCCTAACTGGGCAAAAATGAGAAGTTAACATTAAAAAACAAGACTAGGCAATGAATTTTCAGGGACAGTAGCATTTTCAGAAAGTAGAGTATATAAAATTTTTTAAAATTGTGGTGGGGATAGGAATAGATATCAATTTTGAAGAGAAACAATTTTAACTTTTATATTCATTTTAATCACCCTTTTCTAAGAAAGTCATAGTAACTGGTTTTACATTGTGATCTGTATTTAGAGAAGTACAAATCAGGATAAAAACTAAGAAAACTATTTGAGATATGTTAAATATAGTTAAATAAAAGACTGTACCTATTATCTCATGTAACACTAACGATAAATTTTCGGAGAAGGCAACGGCACCCCACTCCAGTACTCTTGCCTGGAAAATCCCATGGACGCAGGAGCCTGGTAGGCTCCAGTCCATGGGGTCGCTAAGAGTTGGGCACCACTGAGCGACTTCACTTTCACTTTTCACTTTCATGCACTGGAGAAGGAAATGGCAACCCACTCCAGTATTCTTGCTGGAGAATCCCAGGGACAGAGGAGCCTAGTGGGCTGCCGTGTATGGGGTTGCACAGAGTCGGACACGACTGAAGCAAATCAGCAGCAGCAGCAACAACGATAAATTTTAGAACAGAAAGAATAATAAGACATAAGCCTCAAGAACTAATCAGAAGTAGTAGTGGACTATCTAAGGATGAAAAATCTTTTAAAGAATGGGAATTAAAAGCATGGTTCTTTAGTCTTTTATTTGCCCTACATCACTTTGCAGAATTTTCAGCTATACCTTGTCTAAATTCAAGAAACAAAAGGGCAAAACAGGGCTACAACCAAAAACAAACAAAACAAAACCAGGGGTACAACCAAGAATATATAGAATTATTTATAATTGAGCTGAACATGACAAAAAATCACTACGATATAAATTGCTGGCCTGTTGTGAATTCTTTCTTTCTTATAATATGCAATTCAGTATCCTTGGATACTCTCTCCTAACTAAAAAAATATGTGAAGATAGTACGGTGACTATAGTGTGGCTCAGTGGTAAAGAATCTGGCTGCCAATGCAGGAGACACAGGTTCATTCCCTGGGTCGGGAAGATCTCCTGGAGAAGGAAATGGCAACCCACTCCAGTATTCCTGCCTGGGAAATCCCACAGACTGAGGAGCCTCGCGGACAACAGTCCATGGCATTGCAAAGAGTTAGACACAACTTAGTGTCTAAACAACAGCAGCAGCACATTGATTATATATAAAACAGTGTTAAAATAGTCTTGAGTATAACTTATGACAACACAACTGTCAAACTGTTTCCAAGCTGAGCTAAAAAGATGATACAAATCCCAGCCTAAAACAAAAAATGATTCAGCTTTTTGTCTTTCAAATTAATCAATTAATAAGTTCCTTTAGTTTGGTTTATTTCGCCTAGTTCAAGTTGAAGACAATTTACATTATCAAACCTCTTTCGAGAAGTATTTTGAGTCTATTTCTTAGGTTGCTCTGATCTTTTGTAATGAGACACCTATTTTGATCTATAGGTTTCAGATTATTACTTAAATTTACATTAACAAAATGTCAGCCAACCAAAATCTTACCTTGGCTACTTGTGTTACCGCACTAGCCGCTAATGCTGCATTTGCAATATCTTCCAGTTTACTTCTTGAAATAGCAGAAATAAAATTTAAATAATATGATTCATAGAGTTGATTTCGAAGATCCTATGAATACAATGAATACTTCATTCTTACAAGACAGTATAAAGGATGATGACAAAGTAAAAATCTTTTAGATGCAATAAGAGCAAGCTTTCTGAGGATAATATACATGTTCAAAAGACAGGTTATACAAAAGATAGAAAAAAAGTATCCCAGGAAAACAAATTTATAAAGCGGTGCTAGTTACTTGGTTACCAGATATAACTGAAACATATTTTAATGATTAAAGTTATATTATCAATAAAATCCTATTCATTAAAATAGTGCACAAAACTGCTTTCACATAGCATACCTATGTTCTTCTTAAAGGGTTTGCCTGGTGGCTCAGATGGTAAAGAATCTGCTTGTCACGCACGAGACCTGGGTTCGGGATCCCTGGGTTGGGAATATTCTTTGGAGAAGGGAATGGCTACCTACTCCAGGATTCCTGCCTTCTTACACAGTTTAAATGCTTATTATATGTGGCAGACACTACCTTCTACTGTTCTAGTATGCCATGATTGTACATAGAAATGTTATCATTCTAACGACCAACTCTAGAAATATTCCTTCGTGATCATCCAAAAATAGCATCATTTATAGTTATGTCAGTTCTGAAATCAAATTTACTTACCTTCTTAAACTCATAGTCAAATATGTATATGGTTTCAAATCTAATATACTGTCAATTTTAACAGGCACCACTGTTTTCCATAGCACTAAGGAAGAATTAATACTGCCAATAAAATTCTAAAACACACCATCAATTTTAACATACATATGATTTTTGACAATGCTGAAATATGAAAAGCTAAGCGTCTGGTGCCTGTGTGTGGGAAGTAGCTGAGCAGAGCAGCATTTCAACGGAGACTGAGAGACTGGTTTAAAACTGAGAATTGAGAGAATGGATAAATAAGTAATTATATCGAGGATATTGGGAGCCATTTCTTACTGTCAGAGACAGAAATGATCAATTTGTAAAGGGAGAAAGGAAAAGCTAGAATGAATCCTGTACTTCTGAACTGAATTATGAAGGCTGGCTGTCTATCAATCTAGAGAGAAAAGTAGGAAGATATAAAGCATTAAATACAGATACACATATATTTCTTAGCTCATTGAGCGGGCCTAGGAACTGTGACATCCTAGCAGCGATGAGTATCTAATGCTCAAACACCAGTTTCTCTCTTTTTTTAAGTTCTATCAGTGTATTGCTATCAACCCATCTCCCTCCACCCTCATGCATGTGTGTTCAGTCATGTGACCCCATGGACTGCAGCCTGCCAGGATGCTCTGTCCATGGACTTTTTCAGGCAAGGACACTGGAGTGGGTTGCCATTTCCTTCCCCAGGCAAACACCAATTTCTAAATACCATTTTCCACAAAAAACAACCAACAAATGGTTGATTTGGGGCTGGGACAGAGACATGTAAAATGAGACTGGTATATTATGTCAGAAAGTAAAGAAATGATCAATGATGGAGGCATTTCAAAAGAAGTTGAATAACAAAGCAGCATACAAGATCAATACATAAAAGTAAACTGGGTATCTACACACTTGCAATAAGCAATCCTAAAAATGAAATTAAGAAAACAATTCCAGGACTTCCTGGTGGTCCAGTAGTTAACAATCCACCCTGCAATGCAGGGGATGTGGGTTCGATCCCTGGTCGGGGAACTAAGATCCCACGTGCTGCAGAGCAACTAAGCCTGAGTGCCACAGTTACTGAAGCCTGAGTTCTCTGCAGCTCACATGCCACAACTAGAGAGTCTGTGCATCGCAACAAAAGATCCCCATGATGCAGCGAAGATCCTGCATGCCTCAACTAAGACCTGACACAGCCAAAGAAAGAAAATTCCATTTACAATAGTATTAAAAAATACAAAGGAATAAATTTAGTGAAAGAAGGAACATTTACATTCTGCACACTACTAAGCAATATTAAAAGATCTAAGTAAATGGAAAGATACCCATGCTCATAGATCAGAACATTTACTACTGTTAAGATGGCAATACTCTACAAATGATCTACAGAGTCAGTGAGATCCCTATCAGAATCCAGGCTGGTTTCTTTATAGAAATTGACAGGCTAATCCTAAAATTACCATGAAAATTCAAAGAACCCAGAAAAGCCAAAACAATCTTGAAAACAAAGTTGGAAGATTCAACTTCCCAATTTCAAAACCTGCTACAAAGTAAGACTAATTAAAGACAGTGTGGTACTGGCATAAGGACAGACACAGAGATCAATAAAAAAGAACCAAGAGTCAGAAATAAATCAATTTATTTATTGTTAATTAATTTCTGACAAAGCTGCCAAGACTGTTCATTGGGGAAAGAATAATCTCTTCAAAAATGAAGCTGGGAGAACTGGGTAATTACAGGCAAAAGAATGAAGTTGGACAACTATCTTACAGTATATATAAAAACTAACTCAATTAGTATCAAAGACTTAAATACAAAAGTCAAAATAATAAAAATCTTCAAAGAAAACAGAGACTTGGCAATTGTTTCTTAAATACGACACGACAGGACAAACAACTTAAGAACAAATAAACTTAAAATAAGTTTAAAGCCAAAGTAAAACTTTTTAATGCTCCACAGGATACTAAGAAAGTGAAAGGAAAACCCACAGGATAGGAGAAAATATCTGCAAATAATATACTTGACAAAGGTCTAGTATTCAACATATATAAAATACTTTTACAACTCAATAATAAAGAAAACAAAAACTGGATAAGGACCATGAATAGACATTTTTCTAAAGATATAAACTGCCAATAAAATGTAAAAATGCTTAATATAAATCATCAGGGAAATGCAAATCAAAACCACAGTGAGATACCATTTTACACTCACTAGAATGGCTACAATCAAATGTCAAATAATAAAAATTGCTGGCAAGGGTCCAGAAAAACTGGAACCCTCAAACACTGCTGGATGGAATAAAAGGTGATGCAACCACTTTGGAAAATAGTCTGGCAATTCCTCAAAAGGTTAACTGTGGTGTTATCATTTGATGCAGCAGTTCCATTCCTAGGTGTTCACAGACACAGGAGAAATAAAAACATAGGTCTGCACAGAAACTTGTACACAAATGTTTACAGAAGCATTATTTATAAGAGCCACAAGGTGGAAGCAACCCAGATGATAAACGGTTAAAATCTGGTATAACCAAACAACTGAATATTATTCAGCAATAAAAAGGAAAGAAGTATTGATACAACTACAGTCTAGATGAATCTTGAAAACATTATACCAAGAAGAAGAAGGTAGATACAACAAACAATATACATGATTCTATTCATAATATGCGGAATAGACAAATGTACAGAAACAAATAGTACTTTAGGGTTGGGGGTTCAGGGGTTGGGGATGTAATAGCTAAGGTGATGAAAATGTTCACTAATAGATTATTCCTCTTAGTAATTTCCCATCCATAGAGCCCCTCATTCTGCCCATCGGCTATCAATCCCCGATTGTCTTTGCTATATTTGGAGTTGAACTCAGTTCTGCACTAATGCCAGAGGCTCAAATAAAATCTGTCTTACTGTTTTTAAAACAAAACAAAACAAAACAGGGTTAATCGTATGGTATGTGAATTATATTTCAATAAAGCTGTTTTAAAACAAGGAAAGAGGAACGGACTTACAAACTGCACTTCTTCAAAAATTGGCATAACTGAGGTTTATGCAGGGTAAAAGAAAGCTGGGCATTATTAGCTATATAGGACACAAAATATGTGACCTGCACAAACAGAAATTTGATTCAACACTCAACAAGTAAAGAGCTTGTGACTTACTGAAGGCAATGGCACCCCACTCCAGTACTCTTGCCTGGAAAATCCCATGGACAGAGGACCCTGGTAGGCTGCAGTCCATGGGGTCGCTGACGGTCGGACACGACTGAGCGACTTCACTTTCACTTTTCACTTTCATACATTGGAGAAGGGCAACCCACGCCAGTGTTCCTGCCTGGAGAATCCCAGGGACGGGGAGCCTGGTGGGCTGCCGTCTACGGGGTCACACAGAGTCGGACATGATTGAAGTGACTTAGCATAGCATAGCATTAGGTACCTATCCAGTATCTATCCCCTTTTCCCTTGCTAAAAGAAAAAAAGATTTTATTTGGGGGTGGCAATACACTGATCTAAAGCTTAACTTTTGTGATCTCCCCTGATGTTAATTCTATGCATTGAGACATAAACCAAAGTCTTCTGGGAGTTTCTGGGAAAGCTTAGTTTTCTTGATTAAAATCAATAGTCAGGGCTATCATAGTCCATCCCTTCTTCTTGCCTATATCACATAGATGTGATATCTAAAATTGCAGCTACCATCTTGTATATGTGAAGCAACAACCAAGACAATGGAAAATGACAAACTAAAGATGATAGGTCAAAAAGATACCAGAGGCCTGAATCTTTGTCTAACAGAGCTGCTGTACCAACTTGGAACTCCTATTCTTAGAATTATATTCCTATTCTTATATTAAAGCTAATATAGTTAGGTATTCTGTTTTTTAAGGCAAGGGTTAGTCTCAATAAATATAATGCTTAATCAGTCCAAAAAAATTTAAATCTTTCAGTCTACAGAATATTCAAAGATAGTCTCAGAAATCAAAGTGGAAAACTGGGTAAGGAAATTTCTGATTTTTCACAATGGATATCTAAAAAATTTTTTTAAAAACAAAACAAAACTTTCCACCTTCAAGAATCAAGAAAATAAGAACTCATGTTACCTGACACATTCTATCAATATTTTCTTCAGTTGGCATTACAAAGTACACCGCGGGAACATCTGGAATAGGATCTCGATCGGAGTGCAAAAGCCTATAAGATGTAAAGAATATAAAATTTACTTTTTTTCTTAGTGACTTATCTAAAAAGATAGTTAAAAACAGTACTTCTCAAACTAGAAGTTTACCAGTTCAAGGATGTGACCCGTACTCTAAAAGCTCTCACTACAATTAATCATTTAACCCAGCTTTCTTCTTGTATCAATGTTAATATTATTTATTAGTAAGATCCTAATCTCAGTTTTAATTTCTTCTACTCCAATCACTTTACTTCTAATACCTCTTACGGTCAGAGTCTCTTCTACCAATATTCTCTCTGAATGAGAACTATGAACATTCAAAATCAATTTTATTCCCATTTTTCATAGAAATATGGTGGGAGGAGGTAAGCGGGAGGAAACTGCCATTCTCCAAGAGAGGGCAAACAGAAAGCTGGAACTGTCTTTAGAATCTTGAGAAGTGATGAAAAATTTAGCTACAAATAAAATCAAATACATTTTTTAAATGAAAGGTATATGAACGCTTCCTTAAATCTTTAAGACAATATATATCATTCTATTTGTTGCTTCATGAGAATGCATAAGAGATCAGCTAAGCATCTCATAGACTGTATAACTTGATAGCTTTTTCTTTTACAATTCAGGAAGTATAGTCATTCAAATATCCCAATAGCAAATGAACGACAAAATGTCTTTATTCACCACTGTAAGCTTTTACCATGTTTTTATATCAAGAAAAAAGAGAAATATTCTGTTTCTACAATATTCCAGTCATCCTTCTGTAAGCAATAGCCCATATACAATCTTCTACATATATCCTTTTATATATACAAATATTTAAGTCATCCTTCTATGAAGAAGAGAGTGAAAGAGGCCCACACTGCCAGTGAGTCCACAGTCAGTAACTCCTTTCCATATGTCTGGCTGCTGCTAACATCAAAAGGATTATAATGTGCTGGCAGCCACTGGTTGCTGTCACCTTACAATGACTGTCCAACTATCTAAAAGGCTACAACCACCTTTTCGTGATCTGGAAATGAAACCTGTAATTATTGTTTTCTACAAATCAGCTTAAACCAATTTGCAGATTATTTATAGTGACTGATGAAACATTCTCCAGCAAAAAATGGAAGAACAGTCATACACAGGGTGCCTAGCAATTTACCAGAGTAGCTACTTATTAACAATCTTTTCATGCTCTCATGTCAGTAGCAACATGTATGCAGCAAGAACACACAGCTCTCAACTGGCAGAATATCTTGTTACTCTTTAAAAGTATTGAGGCTTCACTTTTGTTAGGCACTGTTTCTGAGCCACTATGGTTCAGTAGACAAAGAGCCCAGCATAAGTGGCCAAGGAATTACCTATACAATAATGGGACAATCACTCAAACTCTACAAACTTTTGTCTTTTCATGTGTAAAATAAAGAAAATAAAAATTCATTTGCTGCCTAAAACAGTAAGGCAGCAAAAATAACCAATGCTTAAAACACACCATCATTTTCAAGGATGGTATAAACCTTAACTTCAGTTCAGGTTATAAGCATTACAAGTCACCAACAAGAGATGTGTATTTTACGTCTGACATAAAAATGAAAGGAAAAATCTGTCAAATATTATTATTCATCAAACCTAAGGTGCTATCAATTTTAAAATGTATTAAACAGACAGAAAAATGGTGCCCATTAAACTATGCCATGGCATTAATAAGAGAGACTGTAATTTCATAAATATTAAAAACTAAAATGATTTTTTAGAATCAATGTAATAGTTTATTAATTTACAACAAATATTTAATATAAAACTGAAGAATTTAAGAATTTAACCAGATTCTGATATGTTACTCATTGGAAATCTAAATTACATTCCCAATAAGAAGATGTTATAATTCAACATATTAAAATATCATAGAATGAAAACTGATAATGTCCTAAAAAACCAAAATGCAAATAGGTTACAATGCCATAAAATTGGACTCCTACAGTACATAAAAGTATTAGTAGCTATTCAAGAATATAGTCCTCTCTAAATGTTCTATTAGGCTAAGTATGCAAAATAACACAATTTATTTGCTTTACCAGTCGTATCATAAGGAATATAATAAAATAAATTCAGTAGTTAAGAAGACAACATAGAAAGTCCCTTTGGAGATTGACTGTCATTATTTCCTAGTTACTTAAAATTTTCAAATTAAAGATATACCAATTTAGATATTCCTCTTTAAAAAACATGTATTTTCTTATCCCTCTCTGAAATAAATGAACTATAGTTTTACTTGATAACTGTACTTATTTTACTTTCATATATGACCACTTTGACAGCCAAATAACATAGTGAGGCTAAGTATTAGTGTAACTACAAAGAATAATAAACAGAAAGCTCTACCTGTCATCAGACATCATAAATTTTTACAACTGAATCATTGCTCATCTTTGAAAGGGAGGAAAGTAAATCCAATTAGGAATTGGGGGTGATTCTTTGAAATTAAAAATATGTTTTCTATTTCTTTTTACCTAAAATAATGTGACAATACAGATCAAGAGTAGGAGGAACAGGTAAAACTACAATTACATTAAAAATAAGTCCTATATATGACATAAATACGGGACCCATTTAGAGAGAGAAAATACAAGCATCAAGCAAGGCTGATATTCCTGCTACTATTAATAATCACAATTATTGAAATGTCCTTATAAAAAGAGTATTTCAATTAAAAGAATAAAAAAGTTTCAAAGCTGAAAGAGACCTTCAGACAACCAATTCCTTTCCTTTATATAGAGAGCAAACTAATCTGTAAGAAAAGACACAAAAGAGAAAATTTATAAATTCTCAGACTGAGGATTATTTTTTCCTTTGGAAATAAAAGTTTTAATAAGAGAAGATAAGAGGAAAAAATGTTGTTTTCTATATACAAGTGCTATGCTGCTGCTGCTGTTAAGTTGCTTCAGTCATGTCCGACTCTGTGCAACCCCAAAGACGACAGCCCACCAGGCTCCCCCATCCCCGGGATTCTCCAGGCAAGAACACTGGAGTGGGTTGCCATTTCCTTCTCCAATATACAAGTGCTATAAGCTAACATTATTTTCTTAAGAAACACCCCTAGTAATTTGATTTCAGGGTGGCTAATATTTTTTAACAATGTATTTGAAAACAAATGCCATTTCTANCCAGGCTCCCCCATCCCCGGGATTCTCCAGGCAAGAACACTGGAGTGGGTTGCCATTTCCTTCTCCAATATACAAGTGCTATAAGCTAACATTATTTTCTTAAGAAACACCCCTAGTAATTTGATTTCAGGGTGGCTAATATTTTTTAACAATGTATTTGAAAACAAATGCCATTTCTAAAAATATGTTAAAACTCACAGATGCAGAGTGATTCCCATGTCTCTCAGCTCCTTCACAGATAGCAAAGGAGAGATGATATCTTGGCCAAATCTGTCATAAATGAGCACCTAGTCAAAAACAAAAGAGTCACATGTTTTTAAAACATAATTATCAATGAAGAGTCAATAGAGAACCCAATATTAAGATACTGTTGAAGTACATTTTGTTTTCTTTTTGCCACACTGGACTGTCAGTTCCCCAACCAGGGATTGAATTTGAGACCCCTGCAGTGGGAGCACAGAGTCTTAAGCACTAGACCGCCAGGGAAGTCTGTGTACATTTTATTTTAATATACTGAATTTTTATACTTACCTCAATTTAATATTTTTCACAATTATTTACCAAAATGTCCACTTACCTAGTAATTCATTCTTTAGAAGTGTTATTACTCTTGTTAAGGTAAATTATTATGTAAATTCTTCTTATAAAATACTTTTCTCTAGGTTAAAAAACATACTGGAGACTATAACATATTAGAGACTATAATAAGATACAGCTTATTATATCTTAAGCTATAATAAAGGACTTTGAACATACAGTAAACTCAGATACACTCCCCTATCCAGTTCACATATATCCTTTCTAAAAAGACAGAAGTAAAAAATCAGTCTTCCCTTGTGGCTCAGCTGGTAAAGAATCTGCATGTTAATTCCCCTATCCAGTTCACATATATCCTTTCTAAAAAGAGAGAAGTAAAAAATCAGTCTTCCCTTGTGGCTCAGCTGGTAAAGAATCTGCATGTTAATGCGGGAGACCTGGGTTCGATCTCTGGGTTGGGAAGATCCCCTGGAGAAGAGAAAGGCTATCCATTCCAGTATTCTGGTCTGGAGAATTCAATGGACTGTATTGTCCATGGGGTCGCAAAGAATTGGACACAACTGAGTGACTCTCACCTTCAAATAGTAGTCACTCTCAAAACTAATGCTTAATAAGTTCAAAGACTATTTATGAAAATCCTCCTGCTCTAGTTACAAAAGGTTGGATGTTGCAGAATTCAAATTCTTCTTTACACCTCAATACCATGTTATTAATCTTGTGATAACACAAGTGATGGGTAGGGAAAGAATTTGACACAAATCTGAACCCCATAAATTCTCAAGTTATTTAATTCATATGCTCAATATAGGCATCTGAGAAGGCAATGGCACCCCACCCCAGTACTCTTGCCTGGAAAATCCCATGGATGGAGGAGCCTAGAAGGCTGCAGTCCATGGGGTTGCTAAGAGTGGGACACGACTGAGCAAGTTCACTTTCACTTTTCACTTTCATGCACTGGAGAAGGCAATGGGAACCCACTCCAGTGTTCTTGCCTGGAGAATCCCAGGGACAGGGGAGCCTGGTGGCTGCCGTCTATGGGGTCGCACAGAGGTGGACACGACTGAAGCGATTTAGCAGCAGCAGTAGCAGCAGCAACAAAGGCACTAGAAATAATAAGTAATGCAAAGGGCAATAGGAAGATGACNAGTGTTCTTGCCTGGAGAATCCCAGGGACAGGGGAGCCTGGTGGCTGCCGTCTATGGGGTCGCACAGAGGTGGACACGACTGAAGCGATTTAGCAGCAGCAGTAGCAGCAGCAACAAAGGCACTAGAAATAATAAGTAATGCAAAGGGCAATAGGAAGATGACTGCAAATAAACAGGAAGGAAGAGGAAAATGAAGGACCCTGATAAAGCTTAAACTGTAAATTCAATATAGATGATTTTAATCACCTTTATTAGCATTAACCCAAAGGACTTACAGGGACTCAAAAAAGTTTTCAAAACACTCCAAACTGTAACCAAGTTGATTTGCTCTTAATTCGTAGAAAGAGAGAAGTATAAAGTGGCTATAATCTAATAAAGTTTAAACCAAATCAACTGCATTATAATCTCTTTGAAGAAAAAGATGGAATTAACAGATGCACTATTAATAGTATCCATAAAACAGATACACAACAAGCATTTACCATACAACACAGGGAACCACATTCAATATCTTGTAATAACCTATAATGGAAAATAATTTGAAAGAAATCCCTGTATATAATTTCCTGTACCCCTGAGATTAACACAATATTGCAAATCAACTATGCTTCAATTAAAAAAAAAAAAAGATTTACATTAAGAAGCCATGTTAAATAAAAGCAAAACATTCATGCATTACAACTAAAATGTGTTACTCTTTGTATTATAAGAAATCTCCACCACCACCACCAATAAGGGCTGAGAGAAAGAATCTCCATTAAAATAAAAATATCTTACCTTCCATACTGGTTCTCCAGTACTATTTTTAACATGAGGCACATTAAAGTTCAACATACGTTTCAAAGCCACTGGAAATGAAAACAGTCTTATTAAATATTACCAATGTCTGTGATTTCACTTTCCTCCCACATTTATTACTTATTACCTCAAAACAAAATGCACAAATCACTCTGGAAAAACAGATTAATCAAACGACTTTGTAAGACAGTTTGATCAACAGCTAAAAGGCATGTGTCTAGATTTTCTAACATGCAGTAAGCATTTGTTTCCACATGAAAACGTGAAAAATGTTCAGGAAGCCTTTTCCATGTCTCCTGATGATACCACACTATATTTTATATAGATGTAAAAAAAAAAATCCTGTCAATCATGAACTTGCAGTGGCCTCAACAGATAGCTGTTGTCTTGTTTATTGTGTGGCTAAACGAATAGATTAAGATCAGTATTAATGGGCTTCCCTGGTAGCTCAGCAGTAAAGAATCTGCCTGCCAATGCAGGAGACATGGGTCCGAACTTTGGTCCAGGAAGATGCCGTATACCACAGAGCAACTAAGCTCACGCATCGTAACTACTGAGCCTGTGCTTTGAGACCTGGGGAACTGTCAACTATTGAGCTCATGTGCGCCAAGTATTAAAGCTCATGCACCCTAGGAGTCCGTATTCTGTAACAAGAAGAGCCACCACAATGAGAAGCCCACACACTGCAATGAAGAGCAACTCTCAATCTCTGCAACTAGAGAAAAGTCCATGCAGCAAAGAAGACAAAGCAGAGTAAAAAATACATATATACATTATTTTTAAAAAGATCGGTATTGCTAGAAATAAAAATCATCTATATGTAATTGGTTCAAAACCCTCATACAGTAGTTCTGTTTTTTAGCTGTCCTGGAGTGCATTCTATGGCAAATTTATCCTGTCAGATCCACTAGTGAGACTTTCCTATAGATGTGGTAGGTAACTGATAAACCCTGATTAAAAAAATACAATTCTATAATCACAGAAGTTATGCTCTACATGTTATAGCATTTTGTGGTTTTTATCGCTCTTCTGTTCATGATTTATAGCAGACTCAGTACTCCTGCTGGAAAATCCCATGGACGGAGGAGCCTGGTAGGCTACAGTGCGAAGAGTTGGACACGACTGAGCGACTTCACTTTCACTTCTTACTTTCATGCTTTGGAGAAGGAAATGGTGACCCACTCCAGTGTTCTGGCCTGGAGAATCCCAGGGACAGAGGCGCCTGTTGGGCTGCCGTCTATGGGGTCGTACAGAGTTGGACACGACTGATGTGACTTAGCAGCAGCAGCAGCAATGTTTTCTAAGAAAAATAAAAATCTTGCTATACCTTTATGTCCCCTTCATGGATCACAGCCTTGTTGTGGCGACGGGGCTTGCATAATTCAGTGAAGCTATGAGCCATGCCATGCAGGGCTACCCAAGAGAGACAAGTTAATGTGGAGAGTTCTGCCAAATTGTGGTCCACCGGAGGAGACAATGGCAAACCACTCCAATATTCTTGCCTTGAAAACTCCCTGAACAGTATGAAAAAGGCAAAAACATACGATGCCAGAAGATGCCCAAGGTTGGTAGGTGTCCAATATGCTACTGGGGAAGAGCTGAGAAATAGCTTCAAAAGAGTGAAGAGGCTGGGCCAAATCAGAAATGACACTCAGTTATAGACCTATCTGGTGGTGAAAGTAAAGTCTGATGCTATAAAGAACAATACTGCATAGGAACCTGGAATATTAGGTCCATCAATCAAGGTAAATTGGATGTGGTCAAACAGGAGATGACAACAGTGAACTTTGACATCTTAGGAATCAGTGAACTAAAATGGATGGGAATGGGCAAATTTAATTCAGATGACCATTTTATCTACTACTGTAGCCAAGAATTCCTAAGAAGACATTAAGTAGCCCTCAACAAAAGAGTTTGAAATGCAGTACTTGGGTGCAATCTAAAAAACGACAGAATGATCTCGGTTTGTTTCCAAGGCAAACCATTCAACATCACAGTAATCCAAGTTTATGCCCTAATCACTAAGGTCAAAGAAGCTGAAGTAGAATGATTCTATGAAGACCTACAACATCTTCTAAAAAATAACATCAAAAAGTGATGCCCTTTTCATCAGAGGGGATTGGAATGCAAAAGTAGGAAGTCAAGAGATATCTGGAATAACAGGCAAGTTTGGCCTTGGAGTACAAAATGAAGCAGGACAAAGGCAAAAAGTTTTGTCAAGAGAACACATTGGTCACAGAAAACACCCTCTTCCAACAACCCAAGAGACGACTCTACATACAGACATCACGAGACGTCAATACCTAAATCAGACTGAATTATATTCTTTGCAGCCAAAGAGGAGAAGTTCTATATTGTAAGCAAAAAGAGACCTGGAGCTGTCTGTAGCTCAGATTATGAGCACCTTAATGCAAAATTCACGCTTAAATTGAAGAAAGTAAGGAAAACCAGTAGGCCATTCAGGTATGATCTAAATCAAATCCCTTATGATTATAGAGTGAGGTGACAGATTTAAAGGATTTGATCTGATAAAGTGTCTGAAGAACTATGGAATGAGGGTTGTAANACGTCAAGGGTGTATATTGTTACCCTGCTTATTTAACTTATATGCAGAGTACATCATGAGAAATGCTGGGGTAGATGAAGCTCAAGCTGGAATCAAGGTTGCCAGGAGAAATTTCAATACCTCAGATAAGCAGATTACACCACACTAATGGTAGAAAGCAAAGAGGAACTAAAGAGCCTCTTGATGATGGTGATGGAGGAGAGCGGAAAAGCTGGCTTAAAACTCAACATTCAAAAAACTAAGATCATGGTATCCAGTCCCATCACTTGGCAAACAGAAGGGGAAAAAGTGGAAGCAATGACAGATTTTCTTTTCTTGGCTCCAAAATCACTAAGGATGGTGACTGCAGCCACTAAATTCAAAGATGCTTGCTCCTTAGAAGGAAAGATGTGACAACTCTAGATAGCGTATTCAGAGAAGGCGATGGCACCCCACTCCAGTACTCTTGCCTGGAAAATCCCATGGATGGAGGAACCTGAAAGGCTGCAGTTCATGGGGTTGTTGAGGGTCGGACATGACTGAGCGACTTCACTTTCACTTTTCACTTTCATGCACTGGAGAAGGAAATGGC
>SJYX01022700.1:10261-25717 GCA_006410675.1 Oreotragus oreotragus
CCCCTCTCTCACAGAGTTCCTGCCAGCTGCCTTGTCTTCAGGTAACTGAAATACCAGGACTTGGGGAGCCCCATAAAGGGCAGCAAGCATGTAGTGTTATCCTCCTCGTCCGCAGAAGCAGGCAGCAGGGTAGTGTACGCCTGGGAGGCTTTCAAGGAGGCACTGGTGTTGGGTACAGAAAGCTAGGGTTACGTGAGAGATGGAATAAAAGCCGATAAACCAAGATCAAACTCAGAACAACTGATGCTGATGCTGCCGGACAGGACTGACACTGTCTCCACATCTTTGCACTTCCCAGGAAGAGTGAATGAAGTGCCAGCCCAGCCAGGGCTCTCTGCTCCTCTTCCAGCTGTGGCTCTGGGAAAGCAGGCTGCACCGTCAGTCACAAAGCTCTGGCAGCAGAGAGGTGTGGGGAGTGGAGAGAAGAGTGAGAAAAGAGAGAAGGGACACAATGTGATGTGGCCAGGCAGACAGAGCCTTGTTTACAGGAGCACAGGAACATTTGAAGGATCACAGGTTGAGTTTGAGGACAATCAAGAAAAGGCCCCTTGATTTCCAAAAGTTACTTTTCAATTTTTCAAGTGATTCCAGAGGGGTAAGGGTAGATGCTAGATAATAGGAGGGTTAAAGAGGGGCTTGGGGCTGGGGGTGAGGAGTGGGGGTGCAGCAGGGCAGGGTAAGGCAAAGATCACACATTTCCAGAGCAGCAGAGAATAAAAACTGACATGGGGGGCTGTGTGTGTGTGGGGGGAGTGCTATGTCACTGGGGCTGGGAAGGGGAGTGGACACTGGAGTTTTATTTTAGCAGCAACCCTCTGGGCAGCCATTATGGCAGAAGAGGCCTTAAGGGAAAGAATCTGAGGAACAGAGGAACTGTATTGTTTCCCTGAAGTTGGAAGGAAATAGAAAAGAAGGGCTATAGGTTTGATTTGTGTTCATGAGTCTCCCTCTCCCACATCAACATGGCACAGTGGGTGGCAGTATGGAGACATCACAGTCGTCTCTTTGCAGTGTGGGCTAGTGGCCAAAATGGACAAAGGAGCAGTGGGGTGGACCCAGTGACCACCATCAGAGGACACACTCTTTCCTCTAAACCAGGGGTCCCCAGGGCCAGTCGAGGACCACTGTCCTTCCGTGGTGAACTTCTCACTGAAATAAGGACAATGAGGTCCTTTTTTCATAGAGCTAAATTCAATGTAAAAGGACTGTCCTTTATGCTGAGATTACATCCTTCCCCCACCTTTTTTTTTATATATATATATTAAAGTGTTTTGCTAACCATGAAACAATGATCATAGATCAGAGTTTGGGTTTCCCCTTAATACCTTAGCAAAAGGAAAAATGAGGTCCCGGTGTGGCCTGCCCTCGCTGCAGCCACATTTTTTCATACTTCTGTTTGTGACGTGAATTCTTAGGGACCATTGTTCTCAAGCTCATGTTTATACACCTCTAAAATACAGTGCAGTTATTTTATATAAAGTATTTCAGGATGCTGGAAGAAAGACGTTTGGGGGTTGGTCTCCTGGGTCAGGCTTTATCGCCTCCTGCCAGTGCACCAATTGCACTGTGAGCTATTTCCTGCAGGGCTCACCTTGAAGATGAGTGGGAAGTCAAGTCTTTTTAACTCATTTCCAAAAGGACCACATGACAACTTTTATGTATACACCTCCCTCCAGAGACACCAGTGAACAGGTATGTGGTGGGAATGGGGCTTGTGCAGCCCTAGGATCCCAGCCCTTGAGACCTGGAAGGAATTCCAGAGTTCATCTTGTCCACCTAATCTGAATTATTCTGTCTGAGGCCCTCTTTAAGGGAGCAGGTTTGTCTGAGGCCGAATCATCAACCACTAGCAGGGTCAAGAGGAAAGAGGGGTCGGGCCCACTTTCCAAACCCCCAATCAGGCCTCTCCCATCTCCACCTGTTCCTAACTCAAAATTATGGCAAGCCCCCTCTTCTCCAGTGAGCAAGCTTCAAGCCAAACAATGGCAGCCTTGGCCCAGCATGCTAGGCCTACCAGGTGGTACTCGAAGAAGAATGCCGTTTTATCCTTTGTAGTAATGGCTAGTTGCCTCCAATCTTTAATGCCTTTCTGATTGTGTGACTCAGAGCTGCTGCTGTAGCCGTGGTCCCCTCCTGGAGAGGAGTTTTCTTCCAGTGACCCAGAAGTCATAGTCCACCTCAGCCTCCACGATTTCAACAAGGCTTTCCTGCAAACGTCTCCACTCCCTGTCCCCTCCCCAACCTCCCTGGTTCAATACCATGCCCCCACACACCCCTACACACGCCCCAAGAGTGAAATCTTTGTCTTTTACAAACCAGACCTCATGAGAGTTCCAGCTGAACTGATTGGCATAAAAATTCTCACAGTAGGCTGTGAGGCTGAACACTGGGAATTACAAACAAGAGCACCTCTAGGGCTGGGGAGACCTAGCAGCGTCACTTCATACTTTGGCTGTAAGGGACATGGTGAATAGGGCCACTGTGGGGAAGTTAGAATGGGGAGGGGGCATTGGGGCCACTCTGAGGAATTGGGGGAGGACCCAGGAAAGCTTCACAGAGAAGACATTTGAGCTGGGTCTGGAAGAATGAGTTAAGAGACAGAGAGGGGACTTTACAAATCCAGCTCCCTGCCCCTTTTCATAAAACCAACACACCCCAGAGAGCATAGCAGCAGCTACAGAGGAAACTCACACTGAGAGCCAGGGAGGACCTGCCAGCTGGGGTGCAGCTACCATTTGCAGTAGGGTAAAACCAAACAGCCCTTCCTTACTTGGGTTATGACCCCCGCCTGATAAAATAAGGTCATCTGTCCACTGGCTTTAAGCCTGTCTCTTATACACATCTAGATGTGTATAAGAGACAGGGAGAGGGGGTGGGGGGAGGGGACCCTCCCTCCTTCAGGCAGGATTGCACAGATTTAATCATTCATCTCATAATCCCTGCAGTGTGCAAAGAGAGAAATCATCCCCAACCAGATTATTTATTGGCCTGGACAGACCATACTTCAGAAGCAACAGTTTTACAGCACCTCCCTTTCAACTCAAACTCTCTGGCAGGGGTCATTCTGCCACCACCACTGGCTGTAAAAGTAGCGTATTTATAACGTGATGCTAGAATCTTGGCGATCACCTCAACCAACCCGCCACTCTGTATGGGAGCAGTAATGGCTTAGGCTGACGAAGAGCCTTGGGGAATCTCCAAATCTGTAGAAAGCTGAGTGTTTCCAAAAGGGGCCAATCATATCCAACTTGTGTGGATTTAAGCTGCTTCTTGGTCTTACCCATTTCGTCAGCCTCTGATTCAGGAGGAACAATGTTAAAAAGCCAAGGAAAAGACTTCTTTACTTGGGGCCAAAGGTGCAGGGGCCAAGTGGAAATGAAATCCAGCTCCTGCTTTCTTGCCTAGTCCTGGGTCCATCCAGATGCGACACCTTTTTCTAAACTGCCCAAAGGAGCGTAGGCTAGTGGGGGCTTGCTTACACATGTACGTTGGGAAAAGGTCTGGGGTCCCTCTGTGTGCGTGGAGGGCGGCTTTCTCCTCAAGAGAAGCATATTTTCTTTCTTCCCTGACTGCCTTCCTCTAGCCCTCACAGGCCTAGTCACCAGTCACCAGGCTCTCTGGCTGGCCGTGCAGGGTTGAGGAGGCTGGGGTTGCTAGGGCTGAGTGCTCCGCAGACCATGGTAATCTCGGGTAGAAAGCTCGGCTTCCAGAGGAGTGCTGGATAGAAAAGGGAAAGGGGCCAAATCTGCTGGGTTATGGGAACAAACCTTGCCTGGTGCAAAACACTGTTGACTGTGCAAATTATTTTAAACACAAAATTGCCAAGTCTTCACTAAATAATGCTCTCCCTGGTCCTTGAATGAACCAGCTGAGACCAGACCACAAGAGGTTAAATCAT
The DNA here is from genome assembly GCA_006410675.1 of Oreotragus oreotragus. Lineage (NCBI taxonomy): Eukaryota > Metazoa > Chordata > Mammalia > Artiodactyla > Bovidae > Oreotragus > Oreotragus oreotragus. The sequence continues at coordinate 14,160 of SJYX01022700.1, forward strand.
GTGGAAATCCCTATTTTAAAATGGAGCTACATTTACTCAAGAACCACTTATGTAGGATATGTCTTCGAATTGTTGCCATTTGCCAGAGAAAATATGCTTTAATTCCTTGATGCCAAAGAATGTCTGATACATTGTATAATGAAAGTAGAATAATTGAGCTACTTGTTCATTACAAAGCTCTCCAGCTGAATACCCTAAATTCTTCAGTGGCTGAGTGGGCTTGCAGTGAATTAACAGCGTTCCTTATAAAAGAAAAAGTATATTTTGAGGTAGGGCACAATATTTACAATAGAATTTTCTGTGAAGCATTACTAAATTCCTTTTACTTCAAGAAGGATCATGCATTATTTTTTGTTGGTAATGCCAGGGTAATTCAGGACAGGAGAAACATCAGCCAGCGTGTTACGCACAAGACCGTACAAGCTTCACTCTGGAGACTTTTCTCTCTGTTTCCGCCAGGGATCTTCCTTGACTTTCAGTGTCCTAATTTCCCACCCCTCTCTCACAGAGTTCCTGCCAGCTGCCTTGTCTTCAGGTAACTGAAATACCAGGACTTGGGGAGCCCCATAAAGGGCAGCAAGCATGTAGTGTTATCCTCCTCGTCCGCAGAAGCAGGCAGCAGGGTAGTGTACGCCTGGGAGGCTTTCAAGGAGGCACTGGTGTTGGGTACAGAAAGCTAGGGTTACGTGAGAGATGGAATAAAAGCCGATAAACCAAGATCAAACTCAGAACAACTGATGCTGATGCTGCCGGACAGGACTGACACTGTCTCCACATCTTTGCACTTCCCAGGAAGAGTGAATGAAGTGCCAGCCCAGCCAGGGCTCTCTGCTCCTCTTCCAGCTGTGGCTCTGGGAAAGCAGGCTGCACCGTCAGTCACAAAGCTCTGGCAGCAGAGAGGTGTGGGGAGTGGAGAGAAGAGTGAGAAAAGAGAGAAGGGACACAATGTGATGTGGCCAGGCAGACAGAGCCTTGTTTACAGGAGCACAGGAACATTTGAAGGATCACAGGTTGAGTTTGAGGACAATCAAGAAAAGGCCCCTTGATTTCCAAAAGTTACTTTTCAATTTTTCAAGTGATTCCAGAGGGGTAAGGGTAGATGCTAGATAATAGGAGGGTTAAAGAGGGGCTTGGGGCTGGGGGTGAGGAGTGGGGGTGCAGCAGGGCAGGGTAAGGCAAAGATCACACATTTCCAGAGCAGCAGAGAATAAAAACTGACATGGGGGGCTGTGTGTGTGTGGGGGGAGTGCTATGTCACTGGGGCTGGGAAGGGGAGTGGACACTGGAGTTTTATTTTAGCAGCAACCCTCTGGGCAGCCATTATGGCAGAAGAGGCCTTAAGGGAAAGAATCTGAGGAACAGAGGAACTGTATTGTTTCCCTGAAGTTGGAAGGAAATAGAAAAGAAGGGCTATAGGTTTGATTTGTGTTCATGAGTCTCCCTCTCCCACATCAACATGGCACAGTGGGTGGCAGTATGGAGACATCACAGTCGTCTCTTTGCAGTGTGGGCTAGTGGCCAAAATGGACAAAGGAGCAGTGGGGTGGACCCAGTGACCACCATCAGAGGACACACTCTTTCCTCTAAACCAGGGGTCCCCAGGGCCAGTCGAGGACCACTGTCCTTCCGTGGTGAACTTCTCACTGAAATAAGGACAATGAGGTCCTTTTTTCATAGAGCTAAATTCAATGTAAAAGGACTGTCCTTTATGCTGAGATTACATCCTTCCCCCACCTTTTTTTTTATATATATATATTAAAGTGTTTTGCTAACCATGAAACAATGATCATAGATCAGAGTTTGGGTTTCCCCTTAATACCTTAGCAAAAGGAAAAATGAGGTCCCGGTGTGGCCTGCCCTCGCTGCAGCCACATTTTTTCATACTTCTGTTTGTGACGTGAATTCTTAGGGACCATTGTTCTCAAGCTCATGTTTATACACCTCTAAAATACAGTGCAGTTATTTTATATAAAGTATTTCAGGATGCTGGAAGAAAGACGTTTGGGGGTTGGTCTCCTGGGTCAGGCTTTATCGCCTCCTGCCAGTGCACCAATTGCACTGTGAGCTATTTCCTGCAGGGCTCACCTTGAAGATGAGTGGGAAGTCAAGTCTTTTTAACTCATTTCCAAAAGGACCACATGACAACTTTTATGTATACACCTCCCTCCAGAGACACCAGTGAACAGGTATGTGGTGGGAATGGGGCTTGTGCAGCCCTAGGATCCCAGCCCTTGAGACCTGGAAGGAATTCCAGAGTTCATCTTGTCCACCTAATCTGAATTATTCTGTCTGAGGCCCTCTTTAAGGGAGCAGGTTTGTCTGAGGCCGAATCATCAACCACTAGCAGGGTCAAGAGGAAAGAGGGGTCGGGCCCACTTTCCAAACCCCCAATCAGGCCTCTCCCATCTCCACCTGTTCCTAACTCAAAATTATGGCAAGCCCCCTCTTCTCCAGTGAGCAAGCTTCAAGCCAAACAATGGCAGCCTTGGCCCAGCATGCTAGGCCTACCAGGTGGTACTCGAAGAAGAATGCCGTTTTATCCTTTGTAGTAATGGCTAGTTGCCTCCAATCTTTAATGCCTTTCTGATTGTGTGACTCAGAGCTGCTGCTGTAGCCGTGGTCCCCTCCTGGAGAGGAGTTTTCTTCCAGTGACCCAGAAGTCATAGTCCACCTCAGCCTCCACGATTTCAACAAGGCTTTCCTGCAAACGTCTCCACTCCCTGTCCCCTCCCCAACCTCCCTGGTTCAATACCATGCCCCCACACACCCCTACACACGCCCCAAGAGTGAAATCTTTGTCTTTTACAAACCAGACCTCATGAGAGTTCCAGCTGAACTGATTGGCATAAAAATTCTCACAGTAGGCTGTGAGGCTGAACACTGGGAATTACAAACAAGAGCACCTCTAGGGCTGGGGAGACCTAGCAGCGTCACTTCATACTTTGGCTGTAAGGGACATGGTGAATAGGGCCACTGTGGGGAAGTTAGAATGGGGAGGGGGCATTGGGGCCACTCTGAGGAATTGGGGGAGGACCCAGGAAAGCTTCACAGAGAAGACATTTGAGCTGGGTCTGGAAGAATGAGTTAAGAGACAGAGAGGGGACTTTACAAATCCAGCTCCCTGCCCCTTTTCATAAAACCAACACACCCCAGAGAGCATAGCAGCAGCTACAGAGGAAACTCACACTGAGAGCCAGGGAGGACCTGCCAGCTGGGGTGCAGCTACCATTTGCAGTAGGGTAAAACCAAACAGCCCTTCCTTACTTGGGTTATGACCCCCGCCTGATAAAATAAGGTCATCTGTCCACTGGCTTTAAGCTGAGATTTAATGCCCAAATGCCATTTAAGTTACTCTGTATTTTGGGGTTGTCTAATTATCTTTTTTAGACTTTGTGGAAAAACTTGAAGCTTTATTGAGCCCGTGCCATAAAAAATAAAATGTAGTAAATGTTTTAACTTTGACACTGTCACGTTTGACAAGTTATATTGACATCTCACTATCCTTTATGCCCTTCAGTAATGATGTGGCCACTTCACGATGTTTGCAGTGATAAGGTGTTTAGCTGGGGATATGTCACGAGCATGTGTATCTTGGAAATTAACATAAAGGAATCCAGAAACAAATTCTATCTCTGGGGAGAGAGCATTCACATGGGAATCAGAAAGACCTGGCTTCTTTCCCCAGCTCAGACCTGACAGTAAATGCCTCATCTCTAACTACCATCCACTTCACTTTCTCATCTGTAGAAGGGAAGCAGTTGCCTAGGGAGGGGAAAAATGGAGTAGATGGTTTCTAAGGACTCATCCAGCTCTGCCATTTCTATGATGAAATTCTAAAGGATTCCTTTATTGAACAGTGGTCTAGGACATTCCCTTCCACACCAATCAACCTTGTGTAATGTTTGCTTCCAAAACCCTGAATCCTTGCTTTCTCAGGAACTCTTGGCACTAGTAGTTAAGAGTTGGCCTCGACCACTAATGCTATTGTCCCATTTTAGCTGTTGCTGAGAAAAAGCCAGCGGGGCTGGAACAAAGTGCAAAAAAAGGAGCTGATCCGGGGGCAAAGAATCGCCCTTGGGATCATGGATCACTGCTTTTCCTCAAATTAGAAAAACGAGGCCTGAGCTGAGTGCAACTGTGAGCTTGTTCCTACAGCTAGCAGAAAGCAAGGAAGGCAAGTGCCTGGGGTCAGGCCCCCATCTGCCAGCTTCATGCAGGTTCCTGGGAACCAAAAAGGCATTTTCTGGCTCCTTCAATACTCTGCCTCAGAAGGTTCTATACAGAAGTGAGGTACCTTCTGCCAAAACAGAGCACCCTTTCTCCTGANGGGAGATCCCCGAAGGCAGTTTCTTGCATTGGACTTGGCCGTGTTGCTCCCCTTCTTTTCCTCCCCTTTCTGGCACCCTCAGGTTTTTTGCAACTATTCTCTGGTTCCCACTGCACAAGGGCAGACACTGAGCATGTACCTGAGAGGGCACAAAGCTTCCTTTCCAAATAAGGTTTAGCCTTTTATGGTCCTGAGCTGACCAGTGGCAGGATTCCCCTAATTCTGGATGCAAGGGTTACACCTCCAAGGCCAAGGGTCCTCCCCTTTGAGCTAGGTGTATAAAAGGTCAAGCAGAGAACGAATGTCCCCTTCCCCCTCCTGAGGGTTCGCGGGCCTACATGTCCCCTACTCTGGCTTGACCACAATGCCTTTCTTCCTTTTCTTTCTGGCCGTGAAGCCATGCCACTGCTGCTCTCTCAGGCCCGAGTGTTCTGCTCCTCATCCTTAGATGGACTAGACCTGATTTAACTGCCAGTTTCTTTTCCATAAAGTGTCTTCCGGTTCCTTTGTCTTTCCAAGGCCAGGATTACTGGTAATTAAATTCAGACTACTGGGAGTGACTACAATCCTGGGGAAATACTGGTTATGGTTGGGCGTAAAAACCAAAAGTCTAAAGGGTGTGATATCACTGATAATTAAGCAAAAATTATTCTTGGAAGTTATATAAACATTATTAAAACAGTAAAACTTGGGTAACAATTTCCTTGCCAAAGAAAAATTTTCACAAATTTTCTACAAAAATTGCAGAGCTACAATTCTAAAATAGCAATGAAGGAGAAAAGGAGAACTAGATTAAAGTGTAGACTTCTTACATACATTTCCCCTTTTGTCTTTGTATTATTATCCTGTTGCCCCTTCTTGAGTGTGTGTGTGTGTTTGCATCAAGCAGTTCTTGCCTTCTCCTCCCCACCTTGGGTTAGCTCCAATCTTTTCAATTCTGCCTACAGACACTTCACAACATGTGCCCATACTATTTTTGCTGACAGACATGAACTAAACATGGACCTGACATTCTTGCAGATTCAAATGAACAGTCTTGAGCATCTTCACTCTATGGGGTCCCATGTCCCATTCTGCTGTGAAGCCTCATTGTTCACTTAAGGGCATTCACTGATCAAAACATCTTGCCTAGGTCTAAAGGTGTGTCATTAACTGCCCTTCCAAATCACAAACTCATAGGATAATGGGGCTGAGGGTCACCTTAACTGCCTTCAGAGAGCACTTTTCATTCCAACCCTGAGTTCTCAACTTTTAATCACTGCTTTCTATAAACACCAACCTATTTTCCTCTAAGCAGTATTGGGAAAAAAGGTAAAGCAGGCAAAGTGTCATCCTTGGTGTCCTCTTTCTAGAGAATATGCCCAGAGTCTCCTTGGCCTCTTTTTCACCTTTCTCCAGCTATCCCCTCTTCAGATCACAGTTTTAGACTACTGCTACCCATCACCATAACTACTACCACCTTCAATCTCTGCCTGTGGCAAATTTCCTCTCAGCCTCCTAGGTCCAGCTCAAATGTGACCTCCACTGGCAGGCCTTTCTTGATGTCCAACCTGCATCTTTCTCTCTTCTGCAGCCCCAGTGATCTTTAGAATGGTATTTGCTATGGCACTTAGCATTTTCTACATTAGACAGTAAGCTCCTCGAGGGCAGGATCCATGTCTGGTACATCTCAGGATCCCCTGCAGGGTTGAGCCTTGTGAACCCTTTCTGAGGCATGCAGAAAAGGCTAAGGAAGGGGGGAGGCTCTAACAATGATACGGTGTGCTCTGCTGGTAGCCTTGAGTGTGGAGTCTACCTCTTCCTGGGACTGGCCTCCCTCCTCCCTCCCTTTCTCAATCCCAGCCATTCCTGAAGGACATCTCTCTTTCACTGCCTTCAGCCAACTGTCACTGTGGGACAGAGCTCTCTGGGAAGGCTTCAGCTGTTAACAGCTTAGAATGTTGCTATTCCCAGAAGTCTTTGCACTGAAGAAGGGAAAGATGGAGGTAGGGGCTTTGAAGGAGGTGAGGGTGTGAACCTTTACTCCTCAAAGACATGTATATTAGAGAATCTGGGCATGACAGGCTGGGCAAGTGAGGAATTTAGGGGATTGAGAGGGCTATTTATTGACACTCTTTCAATCACTGCCCCTTAGTATTCTGAGTGGGTTTCCTTCTCTTTATGCCTTTGTGTTTTTAAAAGGTGTATGTCCTGGCACTTATCAGCTCTTAAGTAGTAATCATTCTTAATATTGTCATTACCAATAGGTCAAGAATATCAACAAGACAGACAAGTAAAAACATACGTAGCCCACCCTAAACACATGAGCATTTGGAGGTGCCAAGCAGGAGATGTAGATGGATTATGTTAGGCAGAATTTCTGAAAATAAGTTTCTGAAAGGAAGTATCTGCCTCTCTGGTGGTAGAAACAGTTTGAGCAAAGACAAGGAGGTGAAAACAGCAGGTTATGTGTGCACAGGGGATGGCCCATGACTGAGGAGAGGCCCCTCCTAAGAGACTGACCAGTGGAGCTGGTTAGATGGCAGGAGACAGTGGGAGGGGAGTGAGGGGCCGAGATGAAGGAGATATCATGATGAATTCAACTGGAGTTACAACTGCATGTGCTGGTGGGTCAGTAAGAAGTCCCCTAGGAGCCAGAAGTTTCTAGGCTGAGAGTGAAGAGGTGGGGCCTAGGCTCACTGGTGTGAGTGAATCTTGCAAAGGAGCAAGTATGAGGGAAAAGGAAGGGTGTGGGATGCAAGGGTGTCCCAGTGGAAAGTGTTAGGGATGGGGGTGACAATAGAGTGAGAGGAGTGGAACTTCTAGCTCTTCCAAGCTCACCAGTTACAGCAGAAAAATCTAGAAATATAAGGCCAGGAAGGAGGAGAATGTTGTTAGAAACCTAAAGTGTGCTCTACATGCAACTTTGTTTAAAATGAATATTGATGTGGTCTTTAGTTCCTGATTTAAAAGATTAACGTCTTCATTGTTTTTCTGGATTGGGAGATATATTGAGGGCCTGATAAATGTTGAGTTGAAGTTCCCACTTAGTCATCTCCCTGGTGCTAGGTTTGCATAAATATGAATATATCTCTTGCCTTGGGGGTGTTGCAAAAACCATTACTTTCTCCCAGTTCTCTTTAGCTGCCAGCCAGGTAGGAAGTATCACTGAATAAAGAAGTCACCTTTCCATCTACCCACTGTCACTTAGCTAATGATTGATGCATATTATTGAAGGGGGACAAACAGTCCTTTGCAGGAGTATAACTCTCTCCCTATTTTTTTCCCAGTCCAAGACGTGTTAATGATAGTTTTCAGTGGGTAATGAGATTATGAGGAATGTTTATTTCCTTTACATTTCATGCATTTTCCAAATATTACTTAGTTAATTTTCTTGTTTTGAAGGAAGAAAAGCAGACTGGACATGATTGGAGTCATCACTCTTTAGTCTTCCAAGAGAATCTCTGTAAGCCATGAGATTCCTAGTGACATGACAGTACCTCTGTGCCTCCTTTGAGAGAATATTCTTGGCATAATATTCAAGATTTTCAACTTACTTTTTAAAAGATGCATGAGCATAATAAACTCTGCAAGGTAAGCTTTAGGATTGCACTTCAAAATAGAGTGTTTACTAGCCCCCACACGGCTGCTTCTCTTCTTTCAATGTAATATCAACTCCTCAGTGCATGATAGGAAAATGTGACTTGGGAAGATTCCTAAGAATAAGACATAACCTATATGACTTACGTAATATTTCTAGCAGGAAAACTCAGCTAGCAGTCGTATGGTTAGGACTGTCTCAAAACCAAATTCAGTACGAGTTTAACCCGTGAGCACTGCTGCTGCTCACTGCTCACTTGTGCCTTCATCACTGCCTTCATGCCCCAGTGCTCTGGGCCAGTTGACAACTCCCTCCGCATCCCCACATACTCTCTGCTGGCTGGCTGCTGGGCCTTGCTTTGGCCAGGGGGCCACATCATGATAAAGGCTTGGGAATGTAGAGTCATCTGCAGCCTGTTCTGCCAAAATAGTCAGTGGAAGCCTGAGCCACGCTGACCTCAGACATGAGGAAAAGAGATGTGGTAGGTAGGATTCTAAGGTAATTCTTATCATTCTACCTCTACAGCCCCCAAGATCCTCCCCGCCACTACCATGCACATGTCTGTGTTATCCCCCCACCCCTTGAGAATGAGCTGTGCTTAGTCGCTCAGTTGTGTCCAACTCTTTGTGACCCCATGGACTAGCCCACCAGGCTCGTCTGTCCATGGGGATTCTCCACGCAAGAATATTGGAGGGGGTTGCCAGTGAGCAGGACTTAATGAATACAAGGGAATTTCACTCTTGTGATTATTACCTTGTATAGCAAAAGGGATGTTGTAAATGAAGTCAATGACCCTAATCAGTTGACTTTGAGTTAATTTAAAGGGAGATTTCTCTGGGTGAGCCTGAATTAAGCAGGTGAACCCTTGAAAAGAGTCCAGGTTTTCCAAGTCAGAATGATTTCAAGCAGCAGAGATGCTCTTCTGTTAGCCTTGAAGAAGCAATCCTGTCATGTTGTGGAAAGGGCTACGTGACAGTGAGCAGCAGGTGGCTTCCGGGAGCTGAAACTGAATTCTTCCAACAAGTAGAGAGCTTCAAAGAGAAACCTAAGCCGTGGATGAGACTTCAACCCTGGCCAACAACTTGATTTCAATATAAGCAGAGGACACAGCCAACTCATACTTGGACTCCAGACCCATGCAAGAAAGATTTCTATTGTTTGAAGACACTAAGTTTGTGGTAATTTGTTAGGTAGCAATGGAAAACTAGTACAATCAGTAAAGGATGTATTCTTACATCCTTGAAGACAGGGGAGGATGTAAGATCTAAAGTCCTTTGAGAAGCTTTGGAAGCAAAAGAGCGTCCTGGCCAGCTTGAGTAATTCAGTGAGCGGTGCTGAAATATAAAGTCAAGCAAAGAAGCCTCCCCCTCTTCCTAAGGATCCCTGAGGTAGGGGTTAAACCCGTGTCTTTCCCTTTCATGAAGAAAGCTCATGTAAGTGGTGCTGACTGCCGGTCTGTGAGTTCTCCCACCCATTAGGANCCCATTCTATCCCTCTAGGTTGCCACAGAGCACCAGTGTGAGCTCCCTGAATCATAGAGCAAATTCCTTCTGGCTATCTTATTTTACACAGATACTTCCAGATGTCTAAGCTGGGTTTAGAAAAGGCAGAGGAGCCAGAGATCAAATTGCTAACATTCAGTGGATCATAGAAAAAGCAAGGGAATTCCAGAAAAACACCTGTCTCTGTTTCACTGACTACACTAAAGCCTTTGACTGTGTGTATCACAACAAAATGTGGAAATTTTTCAGAAATGGGAAAACCAGACCATGTAACCTACCTCCTGAGAAACCTGTATGCCAGTCAAGAAGCAACAGTTAGAACCTTGTATGGAACAACTGACTGGTTCAGGATTGAGAAAGGAGTACAATAAGGCTGTTTATGGTCACTCTGTTTATTTAACTTATACGTAGAGCACATCATGAGAAATGCCAGGCTGGATGAGTTACAAGCTGAAATCAAGATTGTGGAGAGAAATATCAACAACCTCAGATAGGCGGATGATACCATTCTAAAGGCAGAAAGTGAAGAAGAACTAAAGAACCTTTTGATGAGAGTGAAAAAGCCAGCTTAAAGCTAAATATTAAAAAAAAAAAAAACGAAGATCTGCTCCCATCAATCACTTCATAGCAAATAAAAGGGGAAAAGGTGGAAACAGTGACAGATTTCCTCCTATTGGGCTCTAAAATCACTGCAGATGGTGACTGCAGCCATGAAATTAGAAGACAATTGCTTCCTGGCAGGAAAGACAAACCTAGGCAGTGAAAGCGANATCACTTCATAGCAAATAAAAGGGGAAAAGGTGGAAACAGTGACAGATTTCCTCCTATTGGGCTCTAAAATCACTGCAGATGGTGACTGCAGCCATGAAATTAGAAGACAATTGCTTCCTGGCAGGAAAGACAAACCTAGGCAGTGAAAGCGAAGACATCACTTTGCCGACAAAGATCCATATCGTCAAGGCTCCGGTCTTTCCAGTAGTCGGATACGTTGTGAGAGCTGGACCATAAAAAAGGCAGAGTGCTGAAGAATTGATGCTTTGGAACTGTGATGCTGGAGAAGTCTCTTGAGAGTCCCTTGGACAGCACGGAGATCAAACCAGTCAATCTTAAAGGAAATCAACTCTGAGTACTCATTGGAAGGACTGATGCTGAAGCTCTGATACTTTGGCCATCTCATGCAAAAAAAACTACTAATTCTAGTGAAATGAAGAGACAATAAAGGTAAGAGCTAATTATTTATTGAATACTTACAATGTACCAGGCCCAATGTACTGCTGATGCAGTAGACAAAATAGAACCCTCACATAGGAGACCTGGGTTCTCGTCTATGGTTTTACTGCCTTAAGAGAAAATCATGTCACCCTTTGAGTCCTGGTCACCTTGTGTACTACCTACAAACCACAAATCTTATCACAGTGTGGAAAGAAATACAATGTACCAGGCCCAATGTACTGCTGATGCAGTAGACAAAATAGAACCCTCACACAGGAGACCTGGGTTCTCGTCTATGGTTTTACTGCCTTAAGAGAAAATCATGTCACCCTTTGAGTCCTGGTCGCCTTGTGTACTACCTACAAACCACAAATCTTATCACAGTGTGGAAAGAATGGCAAGATAATCAGCACCCTTGCTGATGCTTACTACTTGTGCTAATTCAATGGTTGTCCCCTATTCTTCCCCACATTTTTATCTCCTTTCCCAAATTCAATACTCTGGTCTTACTTTGATGTAGAAAGAGAAGGTAAGTTCTTTCAAAGAGAAAAGGCAGTGAGGCAGAGGCAGAGGGAGGGAGATGTTCATCTTCCTTATGAAGGATTATCTCCTTGGCAGGTGGCCTCCACTTCTCCCACTCTTTTTTTAAAATTACTTTTTAATTGCACTCATCTCACACACTAGTAAAGTAATGCTCAAAATTCTCCAAGCCAGGCTTCAGCAACATGTGAACCGTGAACTTCCAGATGTTCAAGCTGGTTTTAGAAAAGGCAGAGGAACCAGAGATCAAATTGCCAACATCTGCTGGATCATCGAAAAAGCAAGAGAGTTCCAGAAAAACATCTATTTCTGCTTTATTGACTATGCCAAAGCCTTTGACTGTGTGGCTCACAATAAACTGTGGAAAATTCTGAAAGAGATGGGAATACCAGACCAC
>SJYX01022700.1:30028-41245 GCA_006410675.1 Oreotragus oreotragus
ACTTTGCTAACAAAGTTCCGTCTAGTCAAGGCTATGGTTTTTCCAGTGGTCATGTATGGATATGAGAGTTGGACTATATAGAGAGCTGAGCACTGAAGAATTGATGCTTTTGAACTGTGGTGCTGGAGAAGATTCTTGCGAGTCCCTTGGACTGCAAGAAGATCCAACCAGTCCATCCCAAAGGAGATCAGTCCTGGGTGTTTATTAGAAGGACTGATTTTGAAGCTGAAATTCCAATACTTTGGCCACCTGATGCGAAGAGCTGACTCATTAGAAAAGACCCTGATGCTGGGAAAGACTGAGGGCAGGAGAAGGGGACGACAGAGGATGAGATGGTTGGATAGCATCACCGACTCAATGGGCATGGGTTTGAGTGAACTCTGGGAGTTGGTGATGGACAGGGAGGCCTGGTGTGCTGCGGTTCATGGGGTCGCAAAGAGTTGGACACGACTAAGGAACTGAACTGAACTGAATATCAGATTCCATTCTTTTTCCATTTGAAGAACTACTTTGTAAACCCCAATGTCTTCACTTTCCTTTTGAGTTCTGAAATCTCAAACCAGGCTGTGTTCTCTAAGACTATATGTGGTGGACAAAAAGATTTCTATACAGAGTAATCTTGGCTTTTTGTCGAGTTCACAATACTACAAGTAGTACTTTACATACTGTTTGATAGAAATGCTTTATGGTTGGTCCCCCTTAGAGGAGAGAAGCAATTATAGATGTTTTCTAGAAAGGCAGAGCCCCAGAACAGGTGGGAAATGCTCTCTATGTATTGTGGTTTGGGGGCTAACAGGAGACTTTGGGAAAGAACCAAGTTTGGGTCCTAAATTTCTGGTCCACATTCCTGTTATTCCACTATACCGTGAGCTCTTTGAGGGCAGGGATCAAGTTTTAAGCATTTTTGTTTCCCCAGGATATAGCACATAGGGGCATATAAATACATCTTTGCCAAGTGAACGTGTGCAATGAATATCTACCCAAATAAGGCAGAAAACTTGTAGCCACGGACTCCTGGGAGCTGGCACCACCAGACTAAGGTATATAGGATCCTCAAACACAAGTTCCATCAGTGGGCAGCTACCAGCGACACTGAGGGAAGCACCACCAGCAACAATGAAAGGGGGTTCTGTGTTTGCTACTAGACTTCCGGTTCCAACCAAGTGGAGGAGGCACACTGCACTCTCTCCCGCTCATTCCAAGTAAACACTCTGAACAAGATACAAAAAAAAAAAAAGGTAATTAACTGAGGACTCTGAAAAGTAGGTAAAAGCAGGTGGTCTGGGGGGAAAATAAAAATATGACAAATGATCAATATGACAGAAGCCAGTTTCTTGAAATTTTTTTCCTGGATTTGACCTGTCCATGACTGCTGTACAGTTATGAAATGGTACGGCAGTCGTGGACAGCAGCAGCTCCAAGAAACAGCCCATTTTTCTGATCAAATGACTGGCAAAATTGAACCCAATAATCCAGAGAGTGGGAGAAAACCCTGTTCTTTTTTCTCATTTTTAAATTTTTTAGCTCAGCCTTAAGGCCAGATGCAGCTCCCAAACTGTCCTGCCACCACCATGCCAGCTGCTCAGGTGGCTAAAAGCCCCGAGAGAAAACCTCTCTCTCTGGATTGAGGAACTCAGAAAAACCCACATAATCCTGTGATGGAAAGAGTATGAGGGTAGTCCTCATTTTTTATCTTGTCACTTTGTTGTGATTTAAGAGGACCCAGAGTCTCAGTACATACTATACAAAATGTCCAGATTGCAATCTAAAATTACCCAACGTGGTAAGAAGCAGAAAAATCTGACCGTTTATCAAGGAAAAGACAAGATAATGTTGTAATAGCTAGAAAAAATTGAAAGCAGCTATTATAACCATCCTTCATGACGTAAAGGTAAACATTCTTGTAAAGAATGGAAAACTAGAACTTCTCAGTAAAAAAACAGAAACAATTTTTTAAAAAGAAAAAGAACCAAATGGAAATTTTAAAACTGGGAAATACATGAAATAAAAATTCATTTAGGTTTAATACAGAAGGCAAAAGACAGAAGAAAGTATCAGTAGGCTGAAAGAGATAAATAGAAATTATTCGATCTAAAGAACAGAGAATGTTTGAAAAATAATGAACAGAACCTCAGGAATCTGTGGGAAGATATCAGATGGTCTAACATCCATGTCTTTGGTGTTCTCAAGAAAGAGGTTGGTAGAGAAAAAATATTTGGAAAAATAATACCTGAAGCTGTCCCCAATTTGGTGAAAGGCAGAAATTTACAGATTCTCCACAAACAGGATAAACTTAAAGAAAACTGAACCATCTTACCCACCAGCGCCCTCCTTCTCGCCTGCCTGGACCCTAAACACATCTGAGTTCTTGACCCTGGTGCCAGGGAAGGAGCACAGAAATGTAAGACACTCGGGAGATGATTAATCCTGGCTCACTGACTCAAGTGTGAGACCCAGGGAACACTAGGTCCCCTGCCTAGTCCTCAGTTCCTCATCTGGAAAATCTCAGGTTTGAGCTAAATGGTCTCCTCATTTCCCTTCCAGCTCTAAGACATCCATTAGCAGTTCTTATTTAGACTTTTCTATTAAAAAATGATAACGTTATTTATCAAACCCAATACTGTGAAAGAGACCATTGTCCTCCCACAAACTTTGCACCCTTTGTAATGACTGAAATGCATTGACTGAAGTGGAGATGCTCACTGAACAGAACCAAAACTGGAGTTTCAAAGCAACCAGAATGGAGGTCGACTTTCCCCAGCTGCTTCCTAACAGAACATCTCGAACACCATGGAAAGGCTGGAATTCATTGCAAAGGAAAGGAAGCACCATAGAAAACTTTCACTCCCAATAAATTCATTTCAAACGTCAGCTTTTTCAGATGCTAATAAATGGAATGGAATGTCCCCATTGCCTCGGATTCCCAGGGTAACATCAAGTCTGTCAGAAAACATTTAATTTACCACATCTGTAAACACAGTGATAACTACCTCGTGTGTAGCATCTTACAGTTAACAGGTCTCATGTCACACATTTTCTCATTTCATCCTCACAACCACCACCTTCTCAGGTAGGTGAGAGCAGTCACCTCCTGTTTTCTCAGAGAAAACCGTCTGAGAGGTTTTACCCCAGACCATCCAGCACTAAGCCGGAGAAGGCGCCAACAGTCTGGCACCCAATTCTGTGCTCTTTTCCCACACCAACAATCAGAGGCCCTGGGTAGTGCCAGAGTCAAGCTGTGAGCTACAGCTACTGGGAGCAGGGCCAGTTACCCCTCTTTAGGAGGGCAGGATGTAGTAGATTAGATCCTCTGGCTCATTTCTCCCAAGAGGAACACAGTGTTGAGAGTCAGCTCCAAGATATGCTGTCCCTTTCCCATCCTCTCATTTGCCTCCAGCCAGGCTGTTTGGCTGGGGAGGCTGTCTGGTATGAGACACACAGAGTTCTCCATTCCCTCCCCCTGCATATGAAGGCTCTTTTGCAAAAGTCCTTTCTTTCCTCCCTCCAGTGCCTGTGAATGTGCTTGCTAAGTCAAGTAGACTTGGGGATCGGTGCTTGCTTCTTCAGGTTTTGCCACTGAGGAGTTGTGAAGGGCTTTGCTGCGTGGCCTTGTCATCTGCTCCTCCCCACCATGGAATTCTGTCCCCTCGCATTCTTGCACATTCATTCAGCCTCCAGGCTGCACTGATGTGCTCAGACGACTTCTTTCCCTCCCAGCATGAGCCATTTTCAGCTCATTTATTTCATTTCATTTTCAAGAAAAAAATACAAAGTAGTCTTCTTTGAGTGTGAATACTGAGTCATTGCATACTGTCATTTCAGAACAAAAAGAAGGACAAAAGGTGGGTAGGCTCTTTTCATCTAGCAAAGGAATAGACCTCCTCTTTGTTTTACCCCTAATGACTCATTCAACCTGAATCAAAGCTGAGTAGTCTTGGCTTTGGAATAGGAGGCTGGGTGGGGGAGGAGGGGGTGCAGCCAGTTGAAGGAGTGGCTTGTAGGCATCACATAAGCTGGGATCATGGGCCAAACCCCTGGATCCATATCCATGAGGCATGAAGAGAGCAGAGGGACTGAGAAAATAGGGTGGTTGAATAGTGCTCTGCAAAGCCCTTGCTCATCTCTGGTCCTGTTTCTTCCCTCTATAAAAACTTCACAAGGCTCACATGAGTAGGCTAGGAAAGGACCTCAGGCACACGACTCTTCTGTAACTGTGTCCCTGGATCCGTGTGCTTTCTACCTGGGCACTGGAGTCTGGATTCAGGAAATGAGGTCTGATGCTCACCTAGGTACCTAGACAAGTGGAGAGAGGAAGTTTTGGTAACAGAGTTAGGTCTGGATCTCACCTCTGTCTCTTCTTGGCTATGTGACCTTGGAATAAGTAAACTGAGTCTCAGTGTTTTTGTTTGTAAAAAGGGAATAGTAGTACTTATCTTGATAAGCCCTTGTGAGGATAAAAATGTAACATTTGTGAAGTGCCTTAGCAAATGCTGCTGACGTTTTCTCTTGGACTTCCCTGACTCACAGACAGGACAGTGGGACAGTGGACAGTTTGGCTTGGTGGCTTTGGGCAGCCATTTAACCTCCTCAATTTCTTCTTCAGTAAAAAGGGATAATATGTGCTTCACAAGAGGATCGTAAGCATGAAGAGTCCAGCACAGATCTGGGGCACTGTGGCTCTTTAAGTGGTTGTAATTATTTACCTTAGAGGTCACTGTCAGGGTCCAGTGCCCCTAGAAAGGGGTCCCCGGGAAGACTGCAGCAGTCCTTAGAACTAATGTTGGAGGCTAGAGGCTGGGCCAAGACAGGAGATACCAGCAGATTTTGAGACAGAGTAGATGGGATCAGGGTGCCATCAGCTGGAGCCAGTACCCAGAGGTGTGGGGCAGGGTGCTCAGAGGGCATGGTACCTGGCAGGACACTTGCCCGCTACGGCCAGAGAGGCTGCTCCACACCCCTGGTTATGCAGCTGTGTTTTCCATAGTCCGGGGCTCAAGAAGTCTTTCTGCTGGGTCCACAGGCCTCGCTCAGAATGCAGGCTGCCATACAGGCTTCTTTAGGGGTTTAGAAATTGTAATGCAACACCCAGCTATAGCAGCTGTAACCATGGGGACCTGGGTCACTACAAAAACCCACAAGCATAAAAGCATTCCTTTGGGGGAAGGAGGAACTTTTGTCTTTTTTCTAGTGGAAGCTGGGATCTGTGGGGTTTTGGTCATGCTGGGTTGTCTAATAATCCACAGACCCCTTGAGGTTCCAACACAAGGGGTCTTGGGATGCATGACGAACAGTCTACCACTCTGAAAGAGAAATGAGATTCATCTCTCCAGTCCTTCCTTTCATCAAAAGTTTTAGTTGTACCCCTGGAGGACCAGCTCTTTGTGGCTCTCCCAAGAAAACCACAACCAAACCATCTGCTTAAAAAAACACACAGTTCTATCTGAGTACTTCTACTTGCATCATTGTTCAGCCTGGAACATCCTCTCCATTCATCAAAATCCTGCTGCTGCTGCTAAGTCACTTCAGTCGTGTCCGACTCTGTGTGACCCCATAGACGGCAGCCCACCAGGCTCCCCCATCCCTGGGATTCTGCAGGCAAGAATACTGGAGTGGGTTGCCATTTCCTTCTCCAATCATCAAAATCCTACATATACATAAGATCCAGCTCCAATCTTAACTCTTCCAAGAAGCCCTCTAATATTTTTTCACCCCATAGTAGTTATCCTTGCCTTAAAATATAGTCATGCCATCATTTTTTTTTTCTGGATAGCCCCCTATTCCATGGCTTTGTTAACATCTGCCTTTGTTTAACTTTTTTCTTTATGAATGTTGGTTTCCTCTATCTTTCCTCGTGTCTTATTTCCAATAGTCACCAAAGACCATTGGTTGTGTCTCTCAGCAACATCTCAAATCCATCCACTTCCATCTACCTCTCAAGGCCATTTTCTGGTTCAGACCACCATCATTGCAACAGCCTCCTAAGTGGTCTCCCTACATCTAGACCTGGCCCTCCAATCCATTCTCTACCCTGAGGCTAGAGGACTCTTTCTAAAAGACAACTAGCCACAAGCACTTGATCTCAGTAGCCTCAAGATAAAATATAAACTCTCTAACAGGCCTTTCAAAGTCCAGCCCACCTTTCCAGTCCCATTTCTCAATATTCCCCACCCCTCTCTTCCACCGCTATCACAGAGGCCTGCCCTGCTCTGGCCACGATCAGTCCTTTTCAGCTCCTCATGCATACTCCTTTGGACATTCTGTCCAAAGGAGTATGCATGAGGATTACTCTTCCTTTCCGCCCTCCATGCACCTCACACAGCACTCAGTCTTCAATCTTCAATGTTATCTCACCCACTAAGCCTTGACCCTCCCCCTAAAACCCCAGTCCAGGTGACATACCTGGAGTACCTTGTCCCCTCCCTCTCAGGGCACTTTTAATTCTATTTTGTAGTTGCCTGTTCACTGGTCTGTGTCCTCCACTGGACTATAAGCAGTTTCAGAGCAGGAAGCATATCTGTGCAATTTACTGTTGTATCCCCAGACTTGGACCCAGCATCTACATTTAGTAGAAGCACAATAAATACTTTTTTTAACAGATGAATGAAAAGAAGACTGAATCTGTACATCCACATCGTCAAGGGCAGCAACCATTTCTTATGCTTCTCTTCAGGACCTCGTTCAGGACCCTGTGCATTCTAGGTACAAAGGAAAGGAGGTAATTATTTGCTGTGAGCGAAAAAGCCTCGTTATTTAAATAGCACACTCCTCCATTTCGTGAGGTTTCCCCCTCTCCAGATGGAAGGCTTTAACTATGCCAGCAGGGATGCAGCTGACAATGCGGTGACCTAAATCTGCCTACAGGGGAACTGGACACGTAGCATCCCCTGCCAGGATGGGGAGACCCACAGAATTCAAGGCCTCTAGAAACTGAATGGGCCACTCCTCCACAGAGGAGCAGAAAAACCCTTGACAGTCCAGAAACTCACATTCTAGTCCTGGTTCCTTCCTTAATCATGGGACAACAGGCAAATTACTTAGCCTCCTTGGAGTTCAGTTTCCTCATTTGTAAAATGTAAAAAGGGGGAAGGGCCAATAATGTATCTTCACTTAAAACTCTGAATTATCATTCTATGCAAAACCATGTCACCACATTCTTACCTGAGGTGAAGAAGAATCAAGATGTCTCCAGCCTAAAGATCAGGACACCCATACCATTTCAAACAAGGTGTTTTGTAATCATAATCTTATCCATTGTATGAGGCTTTGAACTTGGTAGTGAGCTTTCATAATTTTCATTCTTTTAAATAACTGACAGAGACAACCGTATGGGTATGTCAGTATCTCTTCCCTCCCTCTTCCTTATCAACTTTATTAGAAATAGCAATATGCTCAGTTATACAGAATATTCCCCAACCTCCCTTACAGCTAGAATGACAATGTGACGGAAGTTCTAGCCAACAAGATGATATGAGCAGAAGTCGCATATAGCATCCAGAACATATTCCTCAAGGGAGAGAAGACACCTTTTGTGCTTTTTCTCCTCTCTTTTATGCTGGATGAATGAGAATAAGATGACTAGAACTTGGCAGCCATAGTGTACCATGAGGTGATGTGCTAAGAATGTTGGAGCAGGAAGACAAAAGGAGGATTTGTTCCTGATTCCTGGAGCCATCATCCCAGCTCTAGGCCAATTCTGTTGGATCTCTTTCCCATAAGAGAGAAATAATTCCTATCTAAGATACTATTTTTATTTTCCTGTCACATGTAAACAAACCTAATCCTGACTGATAAAATGATCATCTGTTTTATGAAAGATCCTGTACTAAGTACTGTAGGGAATGCAGAGATACATAAGATTTAGACACACAAGACTTAGGCAAGAAGGTTCTGTCTGGATATGAAGGAAAAAAGAAGAAAGGTTTGGTTTTGCAGGTCCATGTGGGCATGAAAAGAATTTATGGGAGTCGAGACCAGAGAATGTAATGAAAGGAGTTTGACTGCTAGGCCAAAACGGTTGGATTTGATCCTATGAAAGACAAACAAGTAGATGACCTTGCCCCCACTGCAAACAAAGAAATCCATGCCTAGGTTACAGGACTTGCCTAAGGCCACCCAGCCAGGGAGTGACAGAGGCCATCTCAGTTCTCTTGGCACTCAGTCTGGTGTCATCCTGCAATTCTGTTCTGCAGTTGAAAGGCTCTGGAGCAGCAGAGTAGAAACGGAGGGTCTACACTTTGACATAGCCAGGGAGTTGGAGTGTGTGCTGCTCCAATGGCCTGCCCGCCCCCCTCCAGGAGAGAGCTTTGGGAATTGCCAGAAATCTAGGAGCCAGACCTGCCTTTAAATCTGAGGACCCTTTCTGGGCCCCGATTAGCCACCTCTGTGCGGCTACCACGGCCAGGGTGCTCCTTTACTGTGTAGTAAGCCTCCCCCCCCAAGTGTCAGGGACAGCACTGCCTGCTCTTCACACATTGTCTGATTACTCTCATTTATTTGAGCCTAATAAAGTTATAATGTCCATTCCTGTTTTACAGATGAAGACGAAGAAACAGAGGCTCAAGAAGTAAAGTCGCCTATCCAATGCTGCTCAGTTGATGGCAAAGTTGAGGTAAAAAGCCATGTTTGTTCAACTCCATAGACCTGTTCTGAGCCCCACATTCTAACATCTCCCCAGTCTCTGCCAAAGCATGGAACAGTCTCCTGTTCCTGCTCAGATTCCAAGGACTTACCTGATTTGATGGGTTGACCAGCACTAAGAATCTCCTGCCAAATTCCAGTTGTGCTCATTCCACCTGCATCAGGAACCGGCATCCCAGCCAGGAGTCACACCACAATGCTCCACACCTGACTCCGTGTGGGTGAGGGATCTCCTGGGAGAGGGTGGGTCCACAGATGCCCAGTCCTCTGTGAGGGCTCTCAATTTTGTCTGGTCATGGGGCAGGGATATCAGAGTCCTCCCATTCTAGGTTCTAGAGTTCACATATTCCAGCAAGCTGTTTCATGGGATCAGGGATACTTCATTCTTTGTGTCTATCCTGTGACTGTCATGGTTAGAATGCATTTGTTCTGATTTGCACTGACATTCAGTCAATAAACAACTGGTCATTGGAACTGAATCTCCTATCACTGCCAGCATTTGCAAAGCTGAGTTTCATTTTGCTGATCATCCAGTGTGTATCTCTCCAGTAATGTGGTATGTTCAGTGTTCCAACATGAACCACATATTCCCCTAAGCTGACCACCCTGGTTTTCTTCTGGAAATTCCACCGGAAACACCCTGAGATACTGTAGCCTGCAAAGCTCAAGGCAACGGATAGAGCTTGGTCCTTCTGCATCCACTGCCTAAGTATGAGGGACAAGCCCCATGCCAGGCTTTGCCCCAGGCCATTACATGTCCACCCTGTTCTTGTCTTGCACAACCTCCCTTTCTCTGTCCAAACAGTTGCTGTTTCTTTCCAAGCTCAGTCTAAGATTCTCACCCCTACACATGCTCCACTAATCAGGCTGAAGACAGAATATGTTCACCTTATTTTACCATGACTAGATAGATCAGTGATATATCAGACTTAGCCTAAGTCTAGCAAATTTTAATAGCTATTAATAGAATATTCATTCATTTCTTTATAAACACTTTCATCAATATTCTTGTTCTCTCATGTACCACTTAAAGTATATGAAATCAGACATCAAAGAGTAATTTAAATTTGTTGAAGACAAAGCTTTCTCTTTATTTTATTTTTTAAAATGTTTATTTTATATTGGAGTATAGCTGATTAGCAATACTGTGGTAGTTTCAGGTATACAGCAAAGTGATGCAGTTACACATATGCATGTATCTATTCTTTTTCCATTTAGGTTATTACAGAGTATTGAGCAGAGTTCCGTGTGCTATATGGTAGGTCCTTGTTGGTTATCTATTTAAAATATAGCAGTGTGTACATGTCAATCCCAAACTTCAATCTATCCTTCCCTTCTACCCATACCCCTGCTATCTATAAGTTCATTCTCTGTGAGTCTGTTTTTGTTTTGTAAATAAGTTCATTTGTATTATTTTAAATTAAATACCACACAAGGATGATTTCATATATTTGTCTTTGTCTGACTTACTTCACTTGGTATGATAATCTCCAGGTTTATCCATGTTGCTGAAAATGGCATTATTTCATTCTTTTTAATGACTGACTAATATTCTACTGTATAAATGTACCACATCTTCTTTATTCATTCATCTAATAATGAATATTTCTTCCATGTCTTGACTATTGTATAAAACAATGAACATTGGGATACGTGTATCCTTTCAAACAATGTTTTTCTCTGAATATATACCCAGGAGTGGGATTGCTAGATTATACAGTAGTTCTATTTTTAGTTTTTTAAGGAACTTCCATAAGTTTTCAATAGTGGCTGTACCAATTTACATTCCCACCCACAGTGTAGGAGGGTTCCATTTTCCCCACACCCTCTCCAAACATTTGTTTTTTGTAGACTTTTTGATGATGGCCATTCTGACTGGTGTGAGATGATATCTTATTGTAATTTTGATTTACATTTCTCTAATAATTAGCAAAGAATGCTCAAACTACCACACAATTGCACTTATCTCACACGCTAGTAAATTAATACTCAAAATTCTCCAAGGTAGACTTCAGCAATACATGAACCGTGAACTTCCAGATGTTCAAGCTGGTTTTAGAAAAGGCAGAGGAGGGAGGGGGGTTCATGTTTGGGAGTTCGTGTAAAAAAATAAATAAATACAAAAAAAAAAGAAAAGGCAGAGGAACCAGAGATCAAATTGCCAACATCCGCTGGATCATGGAAAAAGCAAGAGAGTTCCAGAAAAACATCTATTTCTGCTTTATTGACTATGCCAAAGCCTTTGACTGTGTGGATCACAATAAACTGTGGAAAATTCTGAGAGAGATGGGAATACCAGACCACCTGACCTGCCTCTTGAGAAACCTGTATACAGGTCAGGAAGCAACAGTTAGAACTGGACACGGAACAACAGACTGGTTCCAAATAGGAAAAGGAGTACGTCAAGGCTGTATATTGTCACCCTGCTTATTTAACTTATATGCAGAGTGCGTTATGAGAAATGCTGGGCTGGAAGAAGCACAAGCTGGAATCAAGATTGTCGGGAGAAACATCAATAACCTCAGATGCAGATGACACCGCCCTTATGGCAGAAAGTGAAGAGGAGCTAAAAAGCCTCTT
>SJYX01022700.1:41254-57843 GCA_006410675.1 Oreotragus oreotragus
CTGTATATTGTCTCCCTGCTTATTTAACTTATATGCAGAGTACATCATGAGAAACGCTGGACTGGAAGAAACACAAGCTGGAATCAAGATTGCCGGGAGAAATATCAGTCACCTCAGATATGCAGATGACACCACCCTTATGGCAGAAAGTGAGGAGGAGCTAAAAAGCCTCTTGATGAAAGTGAAGGTGGAGAATGAAAAAGTTGGCTTAAAGCTCAACATTCAGAAAACGAAGATCATGGCTTCTGGTCCCATCACTTCATGGGAAATAGATGGGGAAACAGTGCTAGACTCTATATTTTGGGGCTCGAAAACCACTGCAGATGGTGACTGCAGCCATGAAATTAAAAGACCCTTACTCCTTGGAAGAAAAGTTATGACCAACCTGGATAGCATGTTGAAAAGCAGAGACATTACTTTGCTGACTAAGGTCCGTCTAGTCAAGGCTATGGTTTTCCCAGTGGTCATGTATGGATGTGAGAGTTGGACTGTGAAGAAGGCTGAGTGCCAAAGAATTGATGCTTTTGAACAGTGGTATTGGAGAAGACTCTTGAGAGTCCCTTGGACTGCAAGGAGATCCAACCAGTCCATTCTGAAGGAGATCAGCCCTGGGATTTCTTTGGAAGAGATGATGCTAAAGCTGAACTCCAGTACTTTGGCCACCTCATGCGAAGAGTTGACTCACTGGAAAAGACTCTGATGCTAGGAGGGATTGGGGGCAGGAGGAGTAGGAGACGACAGAGGATGAGATGTCTTGATGGCATCACCAACTCGATGGACATGAGTCTGAGTGAACTCCGGGAGTTGGTAATGGACAGGGAGGCCTGGCGTGCTGCGATTCACAGGGTCGCAAAGAGTTGGACACAACTGAGCGACTGAACTGAATTGAACTGATACTGAACTACACACTGTACTAAGTACTTTTGATTCATTGGCTCATTTAGTCTTTATAAAATCTCTATGTATTAATACTGTTTTTATTTCCAGGAGAGGAAATTCAGGCTTGGAGTAATTTAAAACCATGATCAGTTAGTGAAAGAGCTTGAGTTTGAACCTAGAAATTTTGATTCCAAAAGCAATGCTTAACTGTTCTGTTACTCCCACTTGTTACTACACACTTAAATTATGTGCTGTCACCTGGTCATTTCACTTTTTTATATTAATTCCTCTAGGATGCATATTTTAATGAATAACAGTATTCTTTGAAAGGCTTCCCCAGTGGCTCAGCAATAAAGAATCTGCCTGTAATGTAGGAAGTGCAGGAAACTCAGGTTTGACCCCTGGGTCAGGAAGATCCCTTGGAGAAGGAAATGGCAACCCACTCTAGTATTCTTGCCCAGAAAATCTCATGAACAGAGAGGCCTGACAGGCTACAATCCATAAGGTCGCAAAGAGTTGAACATGAATGAGCAACTGAGCAGGCAGGCAGACTCTTTGAAACCACTGCTCTCTTTAGTGTTCAATGAATTTGTTCGGATTTAGGTGGTTAAGAGAATAATGATGTGTCTCGTGAGAGGAAGTATTGGAATTTACCTTGTGCCAAGCTCTGAACTAAGCACTTTATTTTAAATATAGTACCTAAATCCTCCAAATTATTGAGTTGATAGCATTGTCATCACTTTACAGATGTAGAAACTGAATCTCAAGGATAATTAATAACTTCTCCTAGCTCATTCAGCTCTTAAGTGCAGAGCTGTGATTCAAACTCAGGTTTGACCCTAAAGCAGAAAATTTTAGACATTAAACTAAGAATCTTTCCTCAGTACTTACTAAATACTGGATTCTTTCATAAAAATTATTTTATTATCACTGATGCTCAAGGTAGTAGGGTCTATTAGGACAAAGATAAGGGAAATTTAAATAAACATAATAATAACTAGACATCACTTTGCCAACAAAGGTTTATATAGTCAAAGCTATGGTTTTTCCAGTAGTCATGTATGGATGTGATGGTTAAACCATTAAGAAGGCTGAGCAATCAAGAACTGATGTTTTTGAATTGTGGTGTTGGAGTCCCTTGGACAGTAAGGAGATTAAACCGGTCAATTCTAAAGGAAATCAATCCGTGAATATTCATTGGAAGGACTAAAGCTGAAGCTCCAATACTTTGGCCACCTGATGTGAAGAGCCAACTCAATGGAAAAGACCCTAATGAAAGACTGAAGGAAAAAGAGAAGGGGGCAATGGAGTATATGATGTTTAGATAGCATCACTTGCTTGATGGACATGAATCTGAGCTAATTCCAGGAGATAGTGAAGGACAAGGAAGCCTGGCATGCTGCAGTTCATGAGGTCCCAAAGAGTTGAATACAACTTAGCGGCTGAACAACAACAGATAAATGCTGGGGCTGGTATCAAAACCCAGATCTTTTTGTTTGCAGATTTCAATTTTACCCCTACCATGTTTCCTCCCGGAGAAGGCAAAGGCATCTCACTCCAGTACTCTTGCCTGGAAAATCCCATGGACAGAGGAGCCTGGTAGGCTGCAGTCCATGGGGTTGCTGAGTCAGACAGGACTGAGCGACTTCACTTTCACTTTTCACTTTCATGTATTGGAGAAGGAAATGGCAACCCACTCCAGTGTTCTTCCCTGGAGAATCCTAGGGATCAGTTCAGTTCAGTTCATTTCAGTTGCTCAGTCGTGTCCAACTCTTTGCGACCCCATGAATCGCAGCACGCCAGGCCTCCCTGTCCATCACCATCTCCCGGAGTTCACTCAGACTCACGTTCATCGAGTCCGTGATGCCATCCAGCCATCTCATCCTCGGTCGTCCCCTTCTCCTCCTGCCCCCAATCCCTCCTAGCATCAGAGTCTTTTCCAATGAGTCAACTCTTCGCATGAGGTGGCCAAAGTACTGGAGTTTCAGCTTTAGCATCATTCCTTCCAAAGAAATCCCAGGGTTGATCTCCTTCAGAATGGACTGGTTGGATCTCCTTGCAGTCCAAGGGACTCTCAAGAGTCTTCTCCAACACCACAGTTCAAAAGCATCGATTCTTCGGCGCTCAGCTTTCTTCACAGTCCAACTTTCACATCCATACATGACCACAGGAAAAACCATAGCCTTGACTAGGCGGACCTTAGTCGGCAAAGTAATGTCTCTGCTTTTGAATATACTATCCAGGTTGGTCATAACTTTTCTTCCAAGGAGTAAGCGTCTTTTAATTTCATGGCTGCAGTCACCATCTGCAGTGATTTTGGAGCCCCAAAAAATAAAGTCTGACACTGTTTCCACTGTTTCCCCATCTATTTCCCATGAAGTGATGGGACCGGATGCCATGATCTTCGTTTTCTGAATGTTGAGCTTTAAGCCAACTTTTTCGCTCTCCTCCTTCACTTTCATCAAGAGGCTTTTTAGCTCCTCCTCACTTTCTGCCATAAGGGTGGTGTCATCAGCATATCTGAGGTTATTGATATTTCTCCCGGCAATCTTGATTCCAGCTTGTGTTTCTTCCAGTCCAGCGTTTCTCATGATGTACTCTGCATATAAGTTAAATAAGCAGGGAGACAATATACAGCCTTGACGTACTCCTTTTCCTATTTGGAACCAGTCTGTTGTTCCATGTCCAGTTCTAACTGTTGCTTCCTGACCTGCATACAGATTTCTCAAGAGGCAGGTTAGGTGGTCTGGTATTCCCATCTCTTTCAGAATTTTCCACAGTTTATTGTGATCCACACAGTCAAAGGCTTTGGCATAGTCAATAAAGCAGAAATAGATGTTTTTCTGGAACTCTCTTGCTTTTTCCATGATCCAGCGGATGTTGGCAATTTGATCTCTGGTTCCTCTGCCTGTTCTAAAACCAGCTTGAACATCAGGGAGTTCACGGTTCACATATTGCTGAAGCCTGGCTTGGAGAATTTTGAGCATTACTTTACTAGCGTGTGAGATGAGTGCAATTGTGCGGTAGTTTGAGCATTCTTTGGCATTGCCTTTCTTTGGAATTGGAATGAAAACTGACCTTTTCCAGTCCTGTGGCCACTGCTGAGTTTTCCAAATTTGCTGGCATATTGAGTGCAGCACTTTCACAGCATCATCTTCCAGGATTTGAAACAGCTCAACTGGAATTCCATCACCTCCACTAGCTTTGTTCTTAGTGATGCTTTCTAAGGCCCACTTGACTTCACATTCCAAGATGTCTGGCTCTAGATTAGTGATCACATCCTCATGATTATCTGGGTCGTGAAGATCTTTTCTGTACAGTTCTTCTGTGTATTCTTGCCACCTCTTCTTAATATCTTCTGCTTCTGTTAGGTCCATACCATTTCTATCCTTTATCGAGCCCATCTTTGCATGAAATGTTCCCTTGGTATCTCCAATTCTCTTGAAGAGATCTCTAGTCTTTCCCATTCTGTTGTTTTCCTCTATCTCTTTGCATTGATTGCTGAAGAAGGCTTTCTTATCTCTTCTTGCTATTCTTTGGAACTCTGCATTCAGATGCTTATATCTTTTCTTTTCTCCTTTGCTTTTCGCCTCTCTTCTTTTCAGTGCTATTTGTAAGGCTTCTCCAGACAGCCATTTTGCTTTTTTGCATTTCTTTTCCATGGGGATGGTCTTGATCCCTGTCTCCTGTACAATGTCACGAACCTCATTCCATAGTTCATCAGGAACTCTGTCTATCAGATCTAGGCCCTTAAATCTATTTCTCACTTCCACTGTATAATCATAAGGGATTTGATTTAGGTCATACCTGAATGGTCTAGCGGTTTTCCCTACTTTCTTCAATTTAAGTCTGAATTTGGAAATAAGGAGTTCATGATCTGAGCCACAGTCAGCTCCTGGTCTTGTTTTTGTTGACTGTATAGAGCTTCTCCATCTTTGGCTGCAAAGAATATAATCAATCTGATTTCGGTGTTGACCATCTGGTGATGTCCATGTGTAGAGTCTTCTCTTGTGTTGCTGGAAGAGGGTGTTTGCTATGACCAGTGCATTTTCTTGGCAAAACTCTATTAGTCTTTGCCCTGCTTCATTCCGCATTCCAAGGCCAAATTTGCCTGTTACTCCAGGTGTTTCTTGACTTCCTACTTTAGCATTCCAGTCCCCTATAATGAAAAGGACATCTTTTTTGGGTGTTAGTTCTACAAGGTCTTGTAGGTCTTCATAAAACCGTTCAACTTCAGCTTCTTCAGCATTACTGGTTGGGGCATAGACTTGGATAACTGTGATATTGAATGGTTTGCCTTGGAAACGAACAGAGATCATTCTGTCGTTTTTGAGATTGCATCCAAGTACTGCATTTCGGACTCTTTTGTTGACCATGATGGCTACTCCATTTCTTCTGAGGGATTCCTGCCCGCAGTAGTAGATATAATGGTCATCTGAGTTAAATTCACCCATTCCAGTCCATTTTAGTTCGCTGATTCCTAGAATGTCGACGTTCACCCTTGCCATCTCTTGTTTGACCACTTCCAATTTGCCTTGATTCATGGACCTGACATTCCAGGTTCCTATGCAATATTGTTCTTTACAGCATCGGATCTTGCTTCTATCACCAGTCACATGCACAACTGGGTATTGTTTTTGCTTTGGCTCCATCCCTTCATTCTTTCTGGAGTTATTTCTCCACTGATCTCCAGTAGCATATTGGGCACCTAACGACCTGGGGAGATTCTCTTTTGATATCCTATCATTTTGCCTTTTCATACTGTTCATGGGGTTCTCAAGGCAAGAATACTGAAGTGGCTTGCCATTCCCTTCTCCAGTGGACCACGTTCTGTCAGACCTCTCCACCATGACCCGCCCGCCTTGGGTTGCCCTGCAGGCATGGCTTGGTTTCATTGAGTTAAACAGGGCCCTGGTCCTAGTGTGATTAGATTGACTAGTTTTCTGCGAGTATGGTTTCAGTGTGTCTGCCCTCTGATGCTCTCTTGCAACACCTACCATCTTACTTGGGTTTCTCTTACCTTGGCATGGGTTGTCTCTTCACGGCTGCTCCTTACCTTGGACGAGGGGTATCTCCTTACCGCCGCAGTTCCTGACCTTCAACGTGGTACAGCTCCTCTAGGCCCCACAGCCCCTGCTCCTCGGGTTGCTCCTCCCAGCCGCTGGCTGTGGCCTCGGGTGTGGGTGGCTTCTCCCAGCTGCCGCCCCTGGCCTCGGGCTCAGGGTGGCTCCTCCGGGTCACCACCCCTGGCCTCGGGCGCAAGGTGGCTTCTCCTGGCCGCCCCTGACCTCAGACACGGGGTAGCTCCTCCCGGCCGCCGCCCTGACCTCAGACGCGATGGCGGAGCCCAATGGGCTGCCATCCATGGGGTCTCACAGAGTCAGACACGACTGAAGCGACTTAGCAGCAGCAGCAGCAGCAGGAGCAGCAGCAGCAGCAGCAGCAGCAGCGGCGGCGGCATGTTTCCTCCAGGCTCTCTCCCAGAGCTACCATTACCATATTCATTCATTCATCATTTATTCAAGGAATATCCATTGTGTATCCATCTTTTCTAGACACTGGCCGCCCTCCATACTATACACAGTAATGAGTAAAACATTTCCTGTACGTGGAGCTTTTGGTCTAATGAAGGAGACAGATATTAACCAACTCATGCAAATATATATTGGAAATTGTAATAAAGCACTAATCTTGTTTAAAATAGGGATTCATGCCTGCCAATGCAGGGGACACGGGTTTGACTGCTGGTCGGGAGGATTCCACATGCCTCGGGGTAACTACGCCCATGCAACAGAAGCACTAAGCCTGTGCTCTAGAGTCTGTGCTCTGCAACAAGAGAAACCACCACAGTGAGAAACCCCCACACCTCCACGAAGCGTAGTCCCCACTCCCGGCAACTAGAGAAGCCCACACAAAGCAACGAAGACCTGATGCAGCCAAAACTATAAATAAATACAACAAGTTAAAAAAAAATAAAGTAGAGATGTTCATGGAATCTATACCTCGGGGAACATCATTTTAACTGGGATATGAAAGTTGAATAGAAGTTTACTATAAATGACCATTAGAAGGTAGAAAAACACTGTGCCAAGTGTTCCAGAGAACATTTTTCTATCAGCTCCTCAACAGTTTTTTTCCAGTGGCTGATGAAGCTCAATTTTTAAATAAGGTTTCTTGAAATAAATATCCTGGTTTAATTACATGAATGCCGATGAGTATAAGCATCTAATAGATACATGATATTTCTTATCCAGAATCTGTGTATCCAATGGCAGCAATTATCTGGGATATACTTTCCAATTAGAAAAAAATCAATAGAATTTATATCATCCATGAAGAGGTCAACAAGAATAAAAGTATTAACTATAGTTTCTGGAACTTAAAAGTACATCCATATATTAATCACTAAATATTTGGGCATATATAGCCTTGTATATTTTAACAGGCATTAGCATATAAATTTCTAGTACAATAATTGACATTTACTTAGTAGTCCTGAACCACTGACTATTTAAGTATATTTATATGAGGAGCTAGATAAATTATATGTTATACATATTATAAATGTATCCATATTGTTTATCAATTAGTACTTTAAAATAAAGGTTTTTTACTTGCAGAATTGGTTTGTAGTTTTATTCCAGGTAAGAGTACTTTTGTTTATATTTTTAATATTTCCTGATATGAAAAATACTTTACAGATGACAGATATTAAATCAGTGTGGTATTGCATTTGATTTGGAGTAAAATTCTAAAAACATAGGTAAGGAAACCTAGGCACATGACCTTAGATATTATAGACTTTTCCCCCCAATACATAGGAGCTAAACATACAGAAGAATATTCATCTTTGTAAAGTTCAAAAGTCAGCAAACCTTGCATATAGATAACTCAGGAAGCTGTTTATTTAACACTGAGATACAATCATAGACAAACTAGCATTCTGATTTTGACATCAAAGAAGTTATCTGTCTCAAAGCTCCATCCAGGTACACAGAGAAAGAGAAGCACTGAAGCAGACAGGTAAAAATGTTTACAGTGATGGGGCATGTGCAAGGGTCAACCCCATGATACAAAGTTCATCAGATGATGCATAAAGGAGCTTTCCTTGCTCCCTCAACTATACATGATGCATATCTAACAGGAATGCTAATTTTTATTTTCTAAATATTATATTTTAACTACTTCCTGTGCTACTCTGTATATTAAAATATACATTTTTGTATTTCTAAATATTTATGCCTGTGTCATTAGCCGTCAAATGATATGCTCCCTTTAATACTTATTAAGGAGGGTAGCTATTCTTAAGGTCATATATCATAACTCTGCCAATCTTTGTTTCACTCAAGGTTCCCTTTAGTTGACTTGGAAATGTGAATTTTGTTTTCTTGCAAAAGAGGAAGTTAAAAAATATATTGAGAGCATTTCTTTACGTCTTTATTCCTGCCTTCTTATTTCCATTTATTCTATCCTACTTCATAGTGAATAAGTTCAGTATGTTTTCAGTTGCAGCATTTTCCTATTGAGGCATATTCTGCCCCAAATCCCATTTATCTGAATGCATGTGTTTTAATTGGGCTTCCATGTGGTGACAGAAGTAGGACTCCCTGCTAGTCCCTTTCTAGCTGTAATTCTCAGCACAGATGGTTTTCACTAAACTGCTTCTTCCTCCCACCCTACACCATTCTGACAATAAATACTGCTATAGTTCCCTGAGGTATTCATTCATCTCTCAGGCCTCCAAACAGACTGGACAGCATCTCATGACTGGGAAGAGTGACAGTGAGAGGATAGGATTATTACAAGACGCTGGAGCACACCGAGTCACCACCCTTGGGAATTTGAAACAGACAATGCAAGACAAAAATGGACCAGTCAGATTTCTAGTTTAGTGCTCCTTATGGTCTATTTCAGTGTTTTAGTTTTTTTTTTTTTTAATTTTTCTAAAGGAAAAAGTGAAATGGAAATAGAATATGTAAATTAATTTGAAAGAATCTCAAGAATATGTGCCTTTCAGAAGGTTTGGTGGAGAGTATGGGACAAACTGTGGACTGTTATGGGAATCTGTACACTTATCTAATGGTCATGGGGAAACACTAACCTTGGAAAAATTGTGATGCCTGACTTTAGATGCTTTTCATACTCCTGCTCTGCCTGTCTCTATTCCCATCAATATGTACCATTTCATTATGGCCCAACTAGGTTAATTGGCTGGTGTAATGATTTTTATGAGACATACCAATGTTCATTTTGTTCATTCAACAAATACTGATTTATCGCTCATAGTTTGCCAAGCGCTGAGGATACAGAACACAAAGTGGGCAAAAGCAGTCACCATGCTTGTGAATTTTCATAGCAGTTCACCACACTGTATGAATTCATAATTGCAAATCAAATTAAATAGTATGAGAAAAGGGGCCGTGTTTCTGTGAGGACATGTGATTGAGTACTCTAGCCTAGAGTGGGAAGGAATAATTACAAGGCTTTCTTTCCCAAAATCAAAGGATGAGTGGAATGACATAGGTGTGTGTGTTTGAAGGTGGGGGACTGAGAAAGCATTTAGACAGAAGACTCTTTAGAGACAAAGGCTCATGTGAGAGGTAGTAGCACATGATGACTGGCCCAGGGTCAGGGCTGATAGTCTGACAGCCCTGAAGATTAAGCAAGGTGAAAGTACTATTTATGTGTATTGGTGCTCCAAGTCAAAATATGATCCATGTGAGATATAGAAGTACAAGGCTTCAAGGGGGCAAACTTAGTAGCTAAGTGTCTCCTAAATTACACTGTGGAACATCAAGAAAGGGGGTTGCCCACTTCATCTGTTTTCATTGTGAAAGAAATTGGTCTACTGGGGGAAAACATAGAATAATGTGTATATCATGAAGACAAGAAGAGTTATCCCCATTTAAAGATCCAAAAGTCTGACTTTTACTTAAACTTTTACCTAATAAAAATGAGCTCAGAAATTTTAAAATAAATCCTCCAGTGTTCCAGGCTGGTTATCTATTCTTTAAGAAGATAATCTTTTAAAGGCTAATTTTTAGTACCATTAATTACTTTTGTATGTTGTTTCCCATGCCGTTAGTCCTGAGTATGAAAACTATTACCATCAGAATAAGCTGCCTTTAAAACTAAAGAGCTTGATAATGTCCCTGGGTACCTGTCTTTTTTGAATTATCATTTCAATGTCTTTGTTGCTTACAGGGTTCCTAAATCCCCTCTGTTTTTCAACTCATAAACCATTTAATATTTTCAGAAGCACTGTTTGAAACTAACCTTCAGAAAGGCAGATAAAGTAATAGAAAAAAAAGCAATAGATGACATTGAGACAATGAAGAAAGAATAATTATATCTTCAAAGTTAAAAATATGTGAAAGCTTCCTAATACAGGGTTATAAATACAAACATTAATTATCTAGGGAGTATTTATGCCTTCAGCCTGTAAATGAGTTTCATTTATTGAAAAAAAGTAGAATTTGAATTTGTAGCATATAAGTTTACTAGTTTTAATTCTGTCCTAACAACAAGTAACGATCTGAGAAAACTGAAAAATCAACAACTCTGCTTAGATATGGCAGAGAAATAAGATCACAAGGCAAATCACTGCCTCTGAAACTGGAGAGATGGACAGCTGGATACAGAGACTCACAAGCTACTAAAGCAAAAACTCATGAGAAGTAAACTCTGTGGGGACCAATATTGGGATAGAAAAACCCCCAGGAACTATAATCAATGAATTGCTGGAGTCTCAGTGGGGAAAAGTGTGAGAGTTAAAAAATGTAGGAGGACCCAATCAGAGAGGAGGCCCCAAACTTTTACGAGTTACCTCTAGGGGCTGTACCAGATTCTTACAGGAAAGACTGGAGAAAAATCCTTTTGTGCTTCTTCAAGCAGGAAGAAGGGAAAGTAGTCATTTTGAAATAGACCTGCCTTGAAGAGAAACTCAGAGAAGGCAATGGCACCCCACTCCAGTACTCTTGCCTGGAAAATCCTATGGACGGAGGAACCTGGTGGGCTGCCGTCCATGGGTCGCGAAGAGTCGGACACGACTGAGAGACTTCACTTTCACTTTTCACTTCCATGCATTGGAGAAGGAAATGGCAACCCACCCCAGTGTTCTTGCCTGGAGAATCCCAGGGATGGGGGAGCCTGGTGGGCTGCCGTCTATGGGGTCGCACAGGGTTGGACATGACTGAAGCAACTTAGCAGCAGCAGCAAGAGAAACTATTTTACCAGAGCCTAATCTGTTGGGGTTTTATTAGGACCCAGCTGACCCAGGGGAAGGAAATAATCAGCTCCATCCCACTCCAGCTATTCTGTCCCATCAAAAATAGAGTGGGTGGAACTGAGAAGCACTGTGAAGTTATTCACCAGAGGACACAAGCTCCCTGAACACCAGAAACTAACCGCAGTACTATAAAAGGCTTCCCTTTCTTCTACACCTTGGCAGCCACATTATATTAGGTCTATTTATTGCAATTCTTTTTTTACCATGCACATCATATCCGTCAAGGGAAAAAAAGAAAATAAAATCTACAAATCTTACTGAAAAGCAAAATACACAGTTTGGAGAAACTGAGCAAGCATCAAAAGCAGAATCAGATATTGGAATGTTGGAATTATCAAACCGTGAATTTTAAAAAAAGTCTATGATTAATATGCTAAGGGATTTAATGGACAACATAGATAACATACAGGAGTAGATGGGTAATATAAACAAAGAGAGACAAAGTGAAGGTAAAAAAATAATTTTTATTCTTAATTGACCTAACAGGTGACAGATTTTATTCAAAACAAATGTAATAAATTATATTTTATGACTATAGTTTGTGTATAAGTGAAGTGAGTGAAAGAAATGATACAATGGAAGCATTAGGAATATATTTTTATTATCATTAGATACTTACACTACCTGTGAAGTATCATATTTTTTTTACTTGAAAGTAGACATAAGTTATTTGTAAATGCATATTTTGAATTCTAGAGCAACCACTAGGGATAAAAAAAGAAGTATAAATTGATGTACTAAGAAAGGAAAGAAAATCAAATCATATAAAATAGTCAATACACTTCAATCAGAAATGGATAGATAGATCCATCAGGCAGAAACTAGTAAAGACACAGTTGAGCTCAAAAACATCATCATTCAACTGGATATAATTGACATTTATAGAGCGCTTCATTTAGCAACAGTAGAATAAACATTTTTCTCACGCTCATGTAGAACATCACCAAGGGAAGTCACAGTCTGGGTAATAAAACATAACATATTAAAACAAAAATAGGACTCACACAATGTATCCTCTCAGATCACAGTGAAATTAAATTAGAAATAAATAACAGAAGACACCTGGGAAATCTCAATGTTCATTGATCATAGTATAAATCTAGATATTATATGGATCAAAAGGAAATCTCAAGAGAAATTTAAATATATTTTGAACTAAATGATAATAGAACTTATAAACAATTACAAAATGCAGCAGAAACAGTGCATTTAGGGATATTTATAGCATTGAATGCATATGTTATAAAAGAAGAAAGATTTAAAGTCAATGATCTAAGCTACCACTTTGGAAAACTGGAAAAAAAGCAAACTAAATCTAAAGTAAGCAGACAAAAATAAATAATAAAAATTAGAGCATAAACTACTGACATTAAAAACTGGAAGTCAACAGAGACAATGAACAAAACCGAAAGCTCTTCCCATGAAAAGATTGGTAAAATTGGTAAGCTTTTAACCATGTTTACAAAGACAAAACTTAACAATGCAAAAAAAAAAGGGGGTGGGAAAAGCAGAGAGGATAGAATTTGCTAATATTAGAAATGAAAGAAAGGACATCATTACAGATCCTATGGATGTTTAAATGCTAATAAAGGAATATTTCAAACAATGCTGTGCCCATGGATTTGATAACCTAGATGAAATGGACCTTTTCTAGAAGGCTCAATCTGCTGAAGATCATACAAGAATAAATAAGCAATCTGTATAAGCTTGTATTTATTAAATAAATTAAGTCAGTAGTTAATAACCTTCCAAAAGAAAGTCCTAAATGAGTTGGTAAATTTGATAAGTTCTACTAAACATTTAAGGAAGGAATGATACCAATTTTCTATAATCTCATCAAGAAGACAGAAGCAGAAGGAATACTAACCAACTCATTCTATGATTTCAGCATTACCCTAATACCAAAGCTTGTTTAAAGGTTTATTAGGAGAGAAAATTATAGAACACTGTCTCTCATGAGCATAGATACAAAATGCTTAACAAAATCAAAGTAAACTGAATGCAATGTATGAAAAGAATTATACCTAATGAGAAAAAAAAAAAAAAAAACCAGCTGTACTAGAAACTGTAAGATCTGATGAAAGAAACTGAAGATGACACAGACAGACAGAAGGATGCAGTGTGTTCTTGGGCTGGCAGAATCAATATTGCCAAAATGTACTACCCAAGGCAATCTACAGTTTCAATGCATATCCAAATACCAATGGCATTTTTCATAGAACTAGAAACAAATTTTAAAAGTTTGTAAGGAAACATAAAAGACTCTGAATAGCCAAAGCAATCCTATCACTCCTTTCAACATTGTACTGAAATGCTAGTTAATGCAACAATATATGAAAAGAAAATAAAAGGTAAACAGGCTAGGAAGGAAAAAAGTGAAATGAAAAAAATAAGACTGTCTTTGTTTACAGATGATATTGTACAAAAATAAATCACTTTCCTATATACAGCAAAGAGTAAATAGAATTTACAATTAAATACTTACTGCCATTTACACTAGCAAAAAAAAAAAATTAAATACATAGATGTGAAAGTGAAAGTCACCAGTCATGTCCGACTCTTTGCAACCCCATGGACTATACAGTCCATGGAATTCTCTAGGCCAGGATACTGAAGTGGGTAAGCCTTTCCCTTCTCCAGGGGATCTTCCCAACCCAGGGATCAAACCCAGGTCTCCCGCATTACAGGCAGATTCTTTACCAGCTGAGCCACAAGGGAAGCACTTAGGTATATATTCAACAAAATATGTACAGGATCTACATGAGGAAAAGCTACAAAATTGATGAATGACATAAAATCACTAAATAAATGGAGAGGTATTCCATGCTTATAAGCAGGAAGACTCAGTATTGTCAATTTTTTCACACTTCATCTACAGACTCAATACAATTCCAATCAAAACACCAACAAGTTATTTTTGTGCATATTGACAAGCTGATTCTAAAGTTTATATGCAAAGGTAAAAGACTCAGAATAGCCAAAGATAATATTGAAAGAGAACAAAGATGGAGGACTGACACTAACTTATTTCAAGAATTACCACTGAACTACAATAATTAAGTCAGTGTGATACCGGTGAAAGAATATGCAAATAGATCAATGGAACAGAATAGAGAAACTAGAAATAGGCCCATGTAAACATAGTCAACTTATCTTTGATGAAGGTGCAAAGACATGCCTTGGAAAAAAAGATAGTTTGTACCTGGGTTTGATCCCTGGATTGGGAAGTTCCCCTGGAGAAGGGAACAGCTACCCACTCCAGTATTCTGGCCTGGAGAACTCCATGGACAGAAGAGCCTGGCAAGCTACAGTCCATGAGTTCGCAAAGAGTCAGACACAACTGAGTGACTTTCTCTTTTCACTTTAATACATGGTGCTAGAGTGACTGTACTTCCACATGCCAAAAAAAAGATAAAAAAAAGAAAAAAAGAATCAAGATAGATTTTATTTTTTCACAAAGATGAACTCAAAATGGATCAAAGATCTAAATGTAAAAAACTCTTTTAAATTATAAAACTCTTAGAAGAAAACATAGGAGAAAATCTAGATGCCCAAGATATGGAGATGATTTTGTTAGATACACATCAAAGGCATGAGCTGTGAAAGAAAGAAATGATAAGGTAAACTTTATTGCATTTAAAACTTCTGCTCTGCAAAAATACTGTCAAGAGAAGGAAAAGACCTTGAAAGACCATTTAGTTTCTTAAAATCAAAAGCATACTCTTAACATTCGATCCAGCAGTTGTGTTCCTTGGTATTTACTTATTTGAATTGAAAACATATGTCCATAGAAACCTGCTCACAGATGTTTACAGCAACTTTATTCATAATTATCAAAACTTGGAAGCAACCAAGATGTCCTTCAGTAGGTGAACGGATAAACAAACTGTGGTACATTAAGATAGTGGGATATTATTCGGTGTTAAAAATAAATGTGGTACCAAGCCACAAAGAGACATGGAGGAGACTTTAATACATTTTAATAGGTAAAATAAACTAATCTGAAAAAAATACTATATTATTAATAATATATGACATTCTGGAAAAGACAGAGCTATGGAGATGATAAAAAAAAAAATCAGTGGTTGTCAGGTGTTGAAGGGGAAGAGGAATGAATAGGTAGAGTACAGAAGATTTTTAGGGCTGTGAAACTAGACTGTAGTTTCACAGAATGGTAAATCTGTATCACTCTACATTTGTCAAAACATCAAGAAAAGGCCCAATGTAAATTTTGGAATTTAGGTGAGCATGGTGTATGTATGTAGGTCCATTGATTGTAATGATTGTACCATTCTGTTGCAGTACCTTGATAATCAAGGAGAATGTGTGTGGTGTGGGGCAAGAATTTTATGGGAACTGTATTTTCTGCTCAACTTTTTGTGAACCTAAATTTTCTGTAAAACATTGTCTATTAAAAGAAAAGCTATCATGCCTATAGAGGTGACCAAAGAACTTGATCTAGAGGATCTCAATATTTTACTAAGCACTCAGACCTAAAACTTAAAAAAACAAGGACTCAAAATCACAGAGGTTTGCAGAAGATGTTAATTAAGAATAGACTGGATAACACTGAACACTACAGTAGTATTTGGGATCTCCAGTTCCAAACAAAAGGTACGATAACTTTTTGAATAATAGAATCCTAATTAAGAGATGCACAGATGTGCTTGTGGCTTATTATTGCACTTGTGGCTTACTATAAATGTATTTTATAATGAAAATAGCCACAATGCAAATATCACTGGACGAATTTTAATCCATGTAGGGAAAAATATGAAAAGCCAGAACTCTTGTCATCAACATACTAAATTTTCCTAAAGTTGAGCTGTCATAAATGTGTATACATTGGTCATGTATATATTATGTTTTGGCAGTACAGTTCCATTAGTTTATAAGGTGCCTTTCTGAGTCAGAGTTATCTGTAAACAGGGCCACTTTCATATATAATTTTCAGTAGTGATTCAATCAAAAACTTAACTGATTTTGATAGAATTTTTCATTCAAGTTTCATGTGTGTTATTTATGCATAAACTGCTAAAGCCAAGCTATAAAATGGTCTAGAGAAAAAGTTTTATGCTTCTTGTGAGAAATAATACTGTAGTTTTTCTCAAGGCAGGGAAATCTTACAAAGTATTAAAGCAGTAAGGAGTGCCCTGGTTTTTTTTGAAATGATTAGGTTTTATGTTTCACTTGATGATGTAGATTCCACTTAGCACAAAGCATATCACGAGTTGTAATGAGGATGAAATGTGACTCATATATTAGAAGTGCTACCTTGATTTTCCTTGATGGCCTTTCTACTTCAGTTAAATATGGACAAATGTGTTTCCTGGCACTTTTTCCAAGATAGAAACTTTGATTTTTTTTTCTTCTTCTGTAAACAAGACGTATTACTTTTGGCAATAAAATGTCTAGGGGTGGG
>SJYX01022700.1:58021-71926 GCA_006410675.1 Oreotragus oreotragus
GGAAAGTGATATATGTATACCTATGGCTGATTCATTTTGATGTATGACAGAAACCAACACAATATTGTAAAGCAATTATCCTTCAATTAAAAATAAATAAATTTTTAAAAAATAGAACCAAAAAATGGGCTATGATTTGGAAACAGGTATTCAGTTTTTAATAACTTAAAATCTAGAATTCTTCACAACACATTTTGGGGAAAAAAAATCTATGCAGTAGGTTAAATGATCTTTTTTCAAAATAGGTCTTATTGTGTGAAGTAAAATCCCATTTTCAAAAGTTGTACTCAGTGCCCTGATTGTGAAAAATACCTAACCTATTCCAAGAAGATAGACTGATCAGAAATGCTAGGGTACTGTGACAGGGAGTACAGAGAAGGCAGGTCTAAATAGAACACCAGGAAGAAGAAGAATGAGGACAGAACTGGGCATCGTTATCTTATATCAGTGTCTCTGCTTTTAAATTGCATTTCCACTCTACTTGCCTTGAAAGTTCACATGGAGTTCTAATCAGTCCGGGAATAAAAAGTGACTTGAATAGACAAAAATAAAAAAAATATATATATATATATTTATAAAATTTTGAAAGACTATGACACCCTCCTTCTGAATCCCAGAAGATGAGGTTTGGAAATTATGTGAATCATTTTTTATATTTCCTTGAGAATAAAGTAGAACTAATAGTAATAAACTCAAGGATGTTCCAGCTGAGAGTAATAGAAGTAAACTCACCATGACAAGGGATACATTTTAGATCATGACACTTTTATAATGCAAAGTTCATATTGTTTCTGACAGGATGAAATCCAACCTCCTTAGCTCATCTCAGTTTCTTTTCAATGAAGCTAGACATTTAATTAATTAAACGGTTTTTGGTTTAGCATTAATGATGTCTAGCTTCCTGCTACCTATCTAGCATATTTGAATTCCACTTGCATGGAATAATCATTCCCTAGTCTGAATTTCCAGTAATACCTCGTCTCTGCCCATAAATGAACTCTTACTCCTCCTATCCTAGTATTATAAGTCTTTGTTAATTTGATTTATTTTCTTTTTGCTTTCAATAAGCCTGTTTTGGCATGATGGAAATTACAGCTCAATTACCTGTTGTTCCCATGCTTCCATTTTCTGCAAACTATGTAGAAAGCTTTCTATAAACTGTGAACTCAAACCTGGAGAATGAGTAGTGAAGAATCTTGTTTTGTGTGTTTGTTAAAAAGGATTTGGTGGCTAAGTACTGTTTTAATAGCTAATTGAGAGCACAGTAGATAAGGATTTTGGTAGCTTAGAATAGCTTTGAAAAGAACTAACAAATAAAGATAAAGAAGCTAGTATCTGAAGGAAATGGATGGTTTCTGTTATGCAAAGAAATAAGATTGATAGGTTTACAATTAAGGAAGAAAAATAAGAAAAAGTTTCTTTCTATTATGTTTTTTATCAAACAGTTTTTAGGAAATCACAACATGTATAGCATAACAAAAATTAGTGGAAAGAAAATAGATCCTAGTATTGCCTCAATAATACTCTTTTTAACAGAATTTTTTTTATTCTGTACATATTATTCTGCAGTTTGCTGTGTTTGTTCAACATTATTGAATTCTTTATAATTGTTTATTTTATGGTAGTATTACAGTGTATTTAACTGCATGTTTATTGACAGACACGTAAGCTATTTCCCCCAAATCACTATTATAAACCATTGAAAAAGTATGTCTATCATTTGATTGTTTGTCTGCTGTCTGTACATCTAACTGTTTATTGATGCATTTATGTTCATGTTTTCCCTGAAGTGGAATTACTTGGTATAACGTTTACAAAAGTTAATAGTTATTGACGAATTATTTTGTAACAAAGATATGGATTTTTTATCTATATGGATGTAGTTATGAATGTAGATTTTTATAAAACCGCTGTGTGGATCTATATAGGGATAAGATTTTTATCAAGAGTGTATGTGACAACCTATTTTTACCAAGTCTTTGCAAAAACTAGATATTGTCATTATACCCATTTATTACAGGTTATCCATTTCATTGCCATAAAGCTGCTTGTGGTAATCTCTTATGATCCTTTGTATTTCTGCGATGTCAGTTGTAATTTCTCATTTTTCATTTCTAATTTTACTGATTTGAGGCTCTCATACAGAGTGAAGTAAATCATAAAGAGAAAAACATATCATATATTAACAAGCATATGTGAAACCTAGAAAAATCTTACAGATGAACTTATTTACAAAGCAGAAATAGAGACAGACTGGACTTAGAGAACACATATATGGACACCAAATGGAAAAGAGGGGGTAGGATAAATTGGGAGATTGAAGTTGACAGAGATATATACACTATGATATATAAAATAGACAAAAAAAGAAAATGTAATGTGTAGCATGGGGCTGGGGTGGAAGAAGGTATAGTTTGTAGTACAAAAGTTAATCTTAAAAATGCATTTCAGTATACACTGTAGACAGTCATTCAGTCCCGTCCTACTCTTTGTGACCGCATGGACTGTAGCCCACGAGGCTCCTCTGTCTATGGGATATTTCAGGCAAGAGTACCGGAGTGGGTTGTCATTTCCTCCTCTGGGGGATCTTCCCGATCCAGGAATTGAACCCACATTTCCTGCATCTCCTGCATTGCAGGAAGATTTTTGTTACCTGCTAAGCCATCAGGGAGGCTCTCCAGTAAAGATTAAGTGCAGACAAATACTGTTTGTTTCCACTTATGTGAGGTTCCTAAGGATATTTCAGGCAAGAATACTGGAGTGGGTTGTCATTTCCTCCTCTGGGGGATCTTCCCGATCCAGGAATTGAACCCACATTTCCTGCATCTCCTGCATTGCAGGAAGATTTTTGTTACCTGCTAAGCCATCAGGGAGGCTCTCCAGTAAAGATTAAGTGCAGACAAATACTGTTTGTTTCCACTTATGTGAGGTTCCTAGAATAGTCAAATTCATAGTCAGAAATTACATTGCTAGATGCCAGTGACCTGAGGGTGGAGTGGGGTAGGAAGCGGGGATGGAGACTTAGTGTTTACTGAGGACAGAGTTAGTTTAGGAAGTTGAAAAATTCAGGAGATGGATGATGGTGACAGTTGCACAGCAGTGTAAATATCCTTAGTGCCACTGAACTGCAGATAAATATGGTTAAAATGGTATGTTTTATATTATGTGACCTTTACTACAATAATAAAACATCAAAACAAAACCAAAAGCATTATGCCTATATGATGTACATCAATTAAAAGTTCTATTTATTCGGCATTTAGTAAAGTTGAACATTTTTTCATGTATATATCACTTAATGAAGCAACATTGGAATGAATGTAATAATTATTTTTGAGGACTCAGGGACATTTCTTTCAATAGGATTTGTCCTAGGTTAAGCTGCCAATTATAAATAGCTCTGTCTGTTCACTATCGATGCATTCATGATGACTTTGAAATATCTTCTTGTTCTATCCTTTTTACAAATGCTTGATTTTTGGCGTCAGGATTTGGAGCGTATAAAGTGTACTGACAGTTTGATGGGTAGAGTTCACATAGGCTAAATTTAATAAGCTTCATAAAGAAGAGGCAGGATAAAATTATGAAAACACATTTAAAAGAGACAGTGTTCTCTCATTTAATAGGAAATGTAGTTTTCAAAGTGTCTACAAAAGTGATTCATTTACTTAGTCTGTGCAGATGAGGATCCAACTCATATATGACTCATGTGAGGCCTTAGCTACTTACCCTTCCTCTGTCCCTCATATCTGGAGTCACCAAATCCATCCATGTAAGGAAAAGGTGGTCAAGAACATGGTCTCTAGAGTGGAATTCCCTAGGTCTGAATTCTAGTTCTGTCTTCCCTCATCAGCTTTGTCATTATAGGTAAATTATTTCACTTCTTGTGCTTTGGGTTCCTAATTTGAAGAAAAACAAAAATGGGAAAACAGTATCCAACTTGTAGGATTGCTGTGAGGACTACAAGAGTTAGTACATATGTAAAGAGTTGAGGTAGTGTAAATAAGCCTCATGTGGTTGTTATAGGCATTATTTTAATCAAGCAGTCATTTGGAAGAGAGGGAAGGCCACTTCAGTTATAGCAATTAACTTATTTACTGAAAATAAATAGAAACAAATGAAATATGAGATGATAGAATCACATTTAAAATTTTACTATAAACCTCTGTACACAGAATTAAAAAGGATATTCTTCCTTGCCTTCTTCTTCCTGAATCATATAGGATTGCAGGAGACAGAATGCAGACTTTTATTGTTAATATTCACTGATTAGGGTTAATAGATGAGAAGGCTGCCCTTGGATTATAATCCTTATTTGCAATTTTCAATGAAAAAAATAAATGGGTTCCATATTCAAACAACTGATTTGCAAAAGGTCTTTTGGAAAACCACATGTTCAATTAGAAATCACCATGTGTAAGAGTTTTTAAACTGGGCCACAGAAGTTAGAGCTGGAAATCATAATATTCTAATATTTTTACTAATTATCATCTTATACTTAAAATATTTATAGACACAGGGATATAGTTATGTGGTTACTATATAATACTTTTGGTAAAATGAAATTGGGTATCTTCTAATATTATATTTTTCCAGATAAAAGTGCTATCACTAATATAATGAGAAAGAGGCTTATCAAAACATTGATCTAGAGAAACAAACAAACAAAACATATGTTTAAGGAATCAATGTGTAAAGATATCTACCCATAATCCCACCAGC
Organism: Oreotragus oreotragus; assembly: GCA_006410675.1. NCBI lineage: Eukaryota > Metazoa > Chordata > Mammalia > Artiodactyla > Bovidae > Oreotragus > Oreotragus oreotragus. Next base: position 62,744 of record SJYX01022700.1, read on the forward strand.
CTTTTCAAGCCATAGTACTTATTTTCCCAAGTTCTCAAAAGGATATTCTTATAGACTGGCCTGACATGTTTTAAAGAAGAGATTGCTTAACTCCAAGATGGAATTCATAGTAAGCTTGGTGAGAAAAATCTCAGCTTTTTTTCTGAGGTTATCCCTGGAAAGAGAATAGATCTTACCAAGCAGACTTAAGGATGCCTTCCCTTTGTGCTTCCATTTAGGCTTTAAATGTCTCTGGTAGAATAATTATTATATTTTCACAGCCTATGGTGACTTCCCTGCTGGCTCAGATGGTAATGCATCTGTCTACATTGCAGGAGACCCAGGTTCGATCCCTGGGTCAGGAGGATTCCCCTGGAGAAGGAAATAGCAACCCACTCTAGTACTCTTGCCTGGAAAAATCCCGTGGACAGAGGAGCCTGGTAGGCTGCAGTCTATGCACTCAGACACAACTGAGCGACTTCACTTCACTCACTTATTGCTAAATCTGGGTCACTACTCTAATGTTCTTTTAAAATCCCTCTATCTCAAGTACTTAGTAAAGTGCTTGATCAATGATAGAAATGCAGTTAATATTTAATGAGTAACTTATTAAATGAAGGAGCTTTCAATTATACAGATAAAATTGAGAAATGGTCCTAAATTTTTGGATGTCCAAACATATTATGCTGTAAACATTTTATGTCCTTGAGATATAGTTAAGTTTGGGATGATCTTAGCTACAAGAGAAAGCTACATAATAATTTAGAAATGTTTTCCTGTTAACATTAATAGTGTTATTAAGAATATAGATGCTAGTACTTAGAAACTGATATGAGAATATCATAGTGCAAATATCAGTTACTGTAATCATCATTAATTTAGCATTTTTGCACTTTATTCCATTTCATCCCAGAATTAAGGCAGTGACAGAAGACAGGCTTTCAAGATAAGGAGAGCTGAGATCAGACTCCATCTCTAGGACTTATTAGATGCTTCTGTTCTGAAGTTTCCTCACCCATTTTAGACTCAGTTTCCTAATTTTTTAGATAAATTGACAACAAATTACTTGTATGTTTTCTTGATAAACTGCATTATCTATAATCTTTAGCTATGCTCTGGTATATAGTAAGAATTTCACAAATTTTAGCTGTTGGTGCTACTCGTGTCATTATTTAATAATAATCTTTTAGAGGTAGTGGAAATCTAATACATCCATATTGTTATGCAAGCTTTTAAAATTCTTTCGGCCAAACCTCCAGCTGGCAATGTGAATCACTTTCATGAAATAATTTGCACATTCATTATATAAGTGTCAGATACAATTTAGCCAAGATTCCCAAGATTACTAAGATAAAAGATAGATATTCTTTTAAATTTTTTAGTATATAGTGGTGCTGATTCATTTTAATCAACATTTTTTCCTTCATTTCCTTAAGGGTATAGTAAAGAAGTTAAGCAGTACATTCCATCAGTGATTAAGACATAAGGTTTTGCTTGCACACACAGGAAAGAGGTTATAGGGAGGAAAAAAAGTCAATTTTTAATCTCATGCAGTAAAGGTCAATGGTGGCCTCAAGTGCATTTCCTGTGTTGTGGGAAAGAATGAAAAAACATGCATACTTTTGTTTACCCCATGCAAAGTGTTATGAAATATCTAAAAGTTCATTGTCAGAAGGAGCAGAGAAGGAAAGATAGATCAGAAGACTAAGGAATTTGCCAGAGCAAGTGGCAACAGAATGGGATGGAATGGGGAGAGCAAGAGGAAGAGGTGGAAATTCCAGAGACAAAACATATCTGTCTTCCTTTTTTATAGTTTTGACAAAATCTCCCATAGAAACAACTTTGAAAAATATTTGCAAAACTCTTCATGAAGAGAAAATAAAATGCTGTAGATATAGACTTGAACAATTTTTCCTGGTGGGAAATGATGAAGACCTCTACCAGGGCAATGATGATGGCAGTAGGTAGAGATGGAAGGATAAAAATAAACAAATGACATGTCAGAGAATTGGGTTTGATGACTAAATGACTGGCGGAGGAGGGCTGGAAAGAAAGTCCATCTTGAACAGTGAGTGGAGGACACTGACCATGAATGATACTATCTTATCTTGATATATGTTGTATTAGTTTTCTGTTGCTACACAGAAAAGTAAATTTAGCAGTTTTAAGCAATACAACACATTTTTAATCTCACAGTTTCTGTGAGTCAGGAGTCTCGGCTCAATTTAGGTGGGTCTTCTGAGGGTCCCCCTTGTGTGTGCGTGTGTGCATGTGTGTGTGTGTGTGTGTGTGTGTGTGTGTGTGTGTGTGTTTACGCTCAGTCATGTCCAACTCTTTGTGATCCCATTGACTGTAAGCCACCAGGCTCTTCTGTCCATGGGATTTTCCAGGCAAGAATACTGGAGTGGGTTGCGATTTCCTCCTCCAGGGGATCTTCCTGACCCAGAGATCAAACCCTTGTCCCCTGAGTCTTCTGCATTGGCAGGAGAATATTTTCACCACTGTGCCACCTGGGAAGCCCCAAAGACTGCAGCAAAAGTGTTAGCTGGTCTGAGTTCTTAATCTAGAGGCTCAGTTGGGGTAGATTTACGTCCATGCTCACTCAGCTGGATGACAGAGTCATCTTCTTGTAGCTGTAGGACTGAGGGCCCTGGCTTTTTGCTGGCTGTAACTGGAGAGCATCCTAAGCCTCTGTCAACTGCCTTCAGCTGCCTTCAGCTCCTGAAGTCTGTTTCTTATTTCCTAAACACTATCCACAGTTTCTTACTGTGTGGGCTTCCTTCATAGAACTGCTTACTTGTCAAGCAGTTTTGGGGCTCCAAAATCACTACAGATGGTGACTGCAGCCATGAAATTAAAAGACGCTTACTCCTTGGAAGAAAAGTTACGACCAACCTAGATAGTATATTCAAAGGCAGAGACATTACTTTGCCAACTAAGGTCCATCTAGTCAAGGCTATGGTTTTTCCTGTGGTCATGTATGGATGTGAGAGTTGGACTGTGAAGAAGGCAGAGCGCTAAAGAATTGATGCCTTTGCACTGTGGTGTTGGAGAAGACTCTTGAGAGTCCCCTGGACTGCAAGGAGATCCAACCAGTCCATTCTGAAGGAGATCAGCCCTGGGATTTCTTTGGAAGGAATGATGCTAAAGCTGAAACTCCAGTACTTTGGCCACCTCATGAGAAGAGTTGACTCATTGGAAAAGACTCTGATGCTGGGAGGGATTGGAGGCAGGAGGAGAAGGGGACGACTGAGGATGAGATGGCTGGATGGCATCACGGACTTGATGGACGTGAGTCTGAGCGAACTCCGGGAGTTGGTGATGGACAGGGAGGCCTGGCGTCTGCAATTCATGGGGTCACAAAGAGTCAGACACGACTGAGCGACTGAACTGAATTGAACTTGTCAAACAGCAAGGACTAGAGGCTAGAGGCAGTCTGCTACAAGATCCAGTCTTATATGATTGTGGAAGAGACGTGACATATTCTGTCAATTTGACTCAAATCATAAGTCTTATTCACAATCAACAGAAGTGGAGTTTGCAAGGACATAAACACTAGCTGATGAGGATCACGGGTGGGCACCCTGGAGTTGGTCCCTTATACACATGGAAAAATCAACATCGACTAATAGGATAAAGAGATGCAGATAAAGTATTGTGGGAAATGTATGGGCACCAATTTTTGTATAACAGTATTCTACAAAACAGAACCTAAAATACAGCTTTAATGAGTTACCTGCACAATATCATGGAGGTGAATCACAGTACATTTTCCTTTTATTCTGCTCACTTGGAGTTTACACGTTATTATATATGCCTGCCTGTGCTTAGCTGTGTTGACAATAAATTAATGTGGTAATTAGTTCTCATTGTTTAAATGAGTTTATTTTTAAATGAGGAACATACCTTTTGGGCTTTTGAATGGCAAATACACCTGCATCCTTCCTCGGGCAATTTCCCTTAGTGAAACCATGTCACCTGAAGCAGTGATGCTTCTCCATTTAAAGCAGTGTGGTTACAGATAATGTTGACAGCAGGAGATTTTAGGTCTAGAAAAGCCTGAGGCGAATAGATTATGTTTAGGCACTGGAAGAAAAAAAAAAAAAAAAAACCACAGGCACATTATTCAGTCTGTGCCCAGGCAAACCAGCGTATGCCAAACTTGTGCAGCTTTGTTTCGATCACTTCTGGGCTGGTTCTTCACTCAGTGCATGTTGGTCTGAGAAATCTTTTCTTCTAAGTGCTCCTTTTTGTCACGACAAATGCTATTTAGGGGACCAATGAGCTGAGATCATAAAGTGAATTTTTAAGGAAGTCTAATAGGGTCATTGTGATACGTGCTTCCAGTGGTAATGCACTTCTGCCTCACAGTGTTTACTCTAGCCTGCAGCAACTGTGTACGTGAAGGCTCTGTTTTTACCTTACGTGTAATTATGGGAATGAGCATGCAACTGTTTGAAGAGATAAGGGTTTAGTTCAGAACTTCAGGAGCATGTTTAAAGATAACGGAATTTTTTACAAGGTTTCAAACCATTTACTTTTTTCCCATGCTTTATGCAACTGACACTTCTTTCTCCTTTTTCCTGTTCATCAAGTCTGTTCTGATAACTGTAAGTTGGCAGCTTTTCAATTTGTAGATTTTTGGCAGCATTATGATATCGTATTACAATAAAAATATGTTATTGTATAACCCTGTTTTCAGAGAATAAGAAAATAGAGTTGACTTCAGAATATTGAATCATAGTCAGACCTTGTGCATTTCCACTAAAACAAGCAGACCAAAGCAAACAAACATAATTATTAGTTTATTTGCATATATAGTAGTTTAGTTTGAGCGTGCATTGATTTATTAAGTACCCATATGTGAAGAGTCAGACACGACTGAAACGACTTAGCATGCACACGCGCATGTGCAAAGAGCACGCAGAGATACATGTGATAGAGTGAGCAGCAAACACACTGTGAAATAAGACAGGTCTGAGATGGAGAAAGAGAGAGAGAGAAAGGAAAAGAGAGGATGAATGACCTGTGTGCTGCTGCTGCTGCTGCTAAGTCACTTCAGTCGTGTCCGACTCTGTGTGACCCCATAGACGGCAGCCCACCAGGCTCCCCCATCCCTGGGATTCTCCAGGCAAGAATACTGGAGTGGGTTGCCATTTCCTTCTCCAATGCATGAAAGAGAAAAGTGAAAGTGAAGTCGCTNAGCTGTCTCTTATACACATCTTCGTGTCCGACTCTGTGTGACCCCATAGACGGCAGCCCACCAGGCTCCCCCATCCCTGGGATTCTCCAGGCAAGAATACTGGAGTGGGTTGCCATTTCCTTCTCCAATGCATGAAAGAGAAAAGTGAAAGTGAAGTCGCTCAGTCTGTCCGACTGTTAGCGACCCCATGGACTGCAGCCCACAAGGCTACTCCGTCCATTGGATTTTCCAGGCAAGACTACTGGGGTAGGGTGCCATTGCCTTTCCCGAATGACCTGTGTATGTTCACTCAAATGAGTAACGAGGAGGGCTGAGTCTAGTGAACATTTCTCGCCCACCTTACCTCCCCATCCTCTCTCTTTCTATTTTACAAGTCATACTATAGAAGAGCCTTTGGCATACTATTCATTATAGCCTCTGTTTCTTATAATTTCTACTCTTGGCATTTTATAAATGACTAAAGGATTTCACCTAGCATGACTGTTTCAGTATGTTATTTGAAAATTCAAAACATAACACTGAAAATTAACTTGAAGTCAACCTTAGTTATCATGAAAATGAAACTCTGTCCTTATAAAAGGAGGACAGCATATTCAGGAATATAAAAAATGCCTCCCTCTATGGTACACCATCATTCGTATTTCTTCCCTGTGTAAAGGCTGTGCTTAGCCTCAAATACTCATTGACAAATTGTCTAGGGTATGAATAAATCAGTGTTTCCTCACCCATATAATTTACCTACTTCACACAGTTTGTGGGTTATAACGTTCCCTTTTAATGAATTTTTTTTTTCATCGTGGCCCAGGTTTGTATTTTTGTCATCTCCCTTACTTTTTCTTTCCTGAATATGGTCAGTAATATAAATACCTTGGCCTTCCCAGGTGTCACTGTTGCTAAAGAACCTGACAATGCAGGAACCGCACAGCAGTTCCATCTCTGGGTTGGAAAGATCCACTGCGGAAGGGGATGGCAACCCACTCCAGTATTCTTGCCTGGAGAATCCCAAGGATAGAGGAGCCTGGCAGGCTATAGGCCCTAGGGTCGCACAGAGTAGGATACAGCTGAAGCAACTTTGCACACATGCATGCACATAAATACCTTGAAAAGAAGTGCCATTGTTTACCTCTGTTACATTGAATGTTTATTACAGGTGTTGCAGAAAATTTTGAAAAGAGAGATCTTTTAGAGATAGTATTGAATTCAACATGAATTCCACTGTTTTTAGATTGTATCCTCAAAGGACTATGAGTGCCTAGACATTTGCATCAGTGGAGATGATTATTAAAATCTGTTCTGGTATAATCTGAGCTGAGGAAAACAAAAAGGCTGAAATGAATATTTTAGCAAGATTATTTTATCAGACAAAAATGTTCATTGGGTATGGAACTGAAATTGGTGGTTTGTTCCTGTCTCTAGAAACTAGTAAAGGATAGGATTAGGTCTAGAGGTTAGCTATTCATAATAGATAGAAACATAGTCCAATATCAAAGGACGGGTGTTTTGCTTGCTATTTATACATCTATATAGTTTGGAAACAGTCCCAGGATTGTGCTCTATCAAATGAAACCTTACCTGAGATCTTTGAATATTGATACAAATTTTCTACCTGGTGCTTTAACCAAACATTTGTACTATTGGTATACAGGCCATTTTGAGCTATTAAAAGCCCCAAAAATTCAGTTTTCCCTTTTAATGAGCTCTTTTGCACTGTAGTAATTTTTAAATGGTGGTTTAATCAATAATAAATACAGTAGCAGAGACTTTGAGCATTTAAAATGTCAGTTGTTTAATTTTGAAAAATGGATGCTAGCCTTACAAAATCATCTTCTCAAGCATTTGCATTATATTATGCTTAGCACAGAGACTTACATTGTACTTAGAATGTCTTCATCAGTTATAGCAAGATGATGTAAGGCTTGGGGATCTTTATGTGTTATATTCAATTACCAGATCTTAAGGCCTGATTAATTTTCCCAATTTCTTTTCTATACAGTAAAGCAAAATGGCAGAAAGAAAAAAAAGTTAGCTGCTATCAAACTGTCCAATTTATACTGTTAGAACTTTTGATTATTGATTCTCTTTCCACACTGCCCTTCCCCACAGACACATCACGTACATGTATATGCAGACGAAACATTATGCAGCCACACAACACCTTAGTTGATGTATTCTAGAATGCACGCATGACGTTTAGGACTGACTCTACAGGTGATGGTGCAAGTGAGCGGTCATAATAAAATATGAGAAATGAAAAGGAAGTCAGTATGCATAGACGTACACAGACACACACATACACACTCTCTCTCGTAACATAAAAATAAATAGCAAATTACTCGTCACCAAATCTGTAAGGAATCTTTGGAATCTAAATAGATAGCTAGTGGGAACCTCCTGTATAGCATAAGGAGCTCAGCTCAATGCTCTGTGAGGACCTAGAAGAGTGGAACTGAGAGAGAAGGGGCTGGAGGGAGGTCCAGAGGGAGGGAATATATGTATACATACAGCTGATTCACTTCACTATACAGCAGAAACTAGTGCAACATTGTAAAGCAACTTTACCCCAATTAAAAGAAAAAGAATATAAAGAAAAGCAAGAATACAGAATTCACTTTAAGGAGTGCTAGGGAGTAACTCAAGGACAAGAGCATCATTCTCCAAAATGACTAAATTTAGAAATAATGAAAGATAAATTATGAGAAGGTTATAATTCCAAAAAATAGAGAAATCTAATAGATTTGAAATAAAAGCCTTAAATGGAAAGTTAAAAATCACAGATTTTTCTCATGAGTAACTCTCTGTGTAGTTCTTATAAAAGCAGAAATTTATTTAATGACAACTGAAAGTTCTCCTGGAAAGGATTCTCATTTTTTATGTTATTGTAATAGTAAGTAAGAAATAAAGCTGTCAACTGAGCACTTGCTATTTACCAACTACTGTGCTTTCACTTTGCATAAATTAACTCCTATTTTATAGCATAATTCCTCACTTGAAGATGAAGCCTTCATGACTCACTGAGGTTAAATACCTTGCCAAAATTGCGTAGCCTGAAAGTGGTAGAGACTCCAACTGAAGTCTGACTCTAACAATTATTCTCCTCACTACTCTAAGGACAGTAACTGCTACCTCTCTAGATTAGAGGATTTGGAGGAACCAGAGGGGAAAATATATTTGAAGAGGAAGTCAGATTAANGTGGGTTGCCACTGTCTCTTATACACATCTCTCCTCACTACTCTAAGGACAGTAACTGCTACCTCTCTAGATTAGAGGATTTGGAGGAACCAGGGGGGAAAATATATTTGAAGAGGAAGTCAGATTAAAATATAATGATTCAAGAATGAAAAAGGTAAACTTTAAAATCTGGTATAGTACACTAGGTATTTTAAAAATTTCTTCTATACATAAAAGAGGGATACAGTAACTTAAGGAATAGATATAAAATTGGTTTAAAATTGTAATGGCCAAAAAATGAGAAGAGAAGAAGCAAAAATTTAATAAATCCTTGTGAATAAGAGGACAAGTTGAGTAGGAGGACATAATGACAAATGTACTATTCAACCATATGTGAGAATTGGCTTTAGAGAGGGAAAAGGAAATGGAAAAGGAAATATATGAATATTTAATGAGCATCTACTATGAACTAAGCACTTGTTTCTCCCAGGCTGTCTTTANAAGAGAAGAAGCAAAAATTTAATAAATCCTTGTGAATAAGAGGACAAGTTGAGTAGGAGGACATAATGACAAATGTACTATTCAACCATATGTGAGAATTGGCTTTAGAGAGGGAAAAGGAAATGGAAAAGGAAATATATGAATATTTAATGAGCATCTACTATGAACTAAGCACTTGTTTCTCCCAGGCTGTCTTTACAGAAAACAGAGGAGTTAGACATGATTGCCACAAAACAGATGCTGAATGAATGAATAAAACTTCCCTTCAGTTCAGTCGCTCAGTCATGTCCGACTCTTTGCGACCCCATGAATTGCAGCACGCCAGGCCTCC
>SJYX01022701.1:0-10962 GCA_006410675.1 Oreotragus oreotragus
AAAAACATTTAAGAAAGAATGTGTAACAATTCTCCATATTCACTTCCAGAAAATAGCAGCACTGTGAACACTTCCAAACATATTCTATGAGGCCAACTTTATGCTAATATTAAAACCAAATAAAGACATCACAAGAAAGGAAAATAATAGACCAATATTTCTCATGAACATAAATTCAAAAAAGCCTCAATAAAATATTAGCCAATCAAATCCAACAATGTAACTTACACACCACAACCACATTAGATTTATTCCAGGTGCATGTGTGAATGCTATGTCTCTTCAGTATCTGACTCTTTGCAACCCTATGGATTGTAGCCCACCAGGCTCCTTTGTCCATGGGATTCTCTAGTCAAGAATACAGGAGAGGATTGTCCTACCCTCTTCCAGGGCATCTTCCCGACCCAGGCATTGAACCTGGTCTCAGGCATCTGCTGCATTGTCAGGCAGGTTCTTTACCACTAGCACCACCTAGGAAGCCCTTTATTCCAGATATGCAAGTCTTAGTCAACATCTTAAAATCAATCAGTGTAGTTAATCACATTAACGTACAAAAGAAGAAAAAATCATATGATCATATTAATTGATGCAGAAAACCAGGTAAAATCCAACACTTGTTCTTATAAAAATTCTTAGCAAATTAGTAATAGAGTAAAACTTTTTTGTTTGACAAAGAATATACAGAAAACTTACAGCTAATAATGTACACAATGGTGAAAATTGAATATTCTCTTAAGAGTTGGAAGAAAGCAAGAGTGTCCTCTCTTAGCATGCCTCTCCAAAGTTGTACTGGAAATCCTAGCTACTGCAATAACAAAATAAAAAGAAACAAAAAGTTAAAGATTAGACAGAAAGAAATAAAACTACTTGTAGAAGGCATAATTGTTTATAAATAAAATTCCAAAGAATTGACATACCAAAAAAAAAAAAAATAATGATACAAAACAATTCATGGAGCAAAGCAAATATTGCAAGATCACAGGATACTAAAGTTAATACATAACAGTCAATTACTAATGTAGAGGATATTATGCTAAATGAAATCAATCATAACAAGACAAATATTGTGTGATTCCATTTATATGCAGTACTTAGGCAGTCAAATCATAAAAACAGCAAATAGAATGGTGGTTACTAAGGACTTGTAAGAAAGTAAATTGAGAGGGTATTGCTTAAATGTACAGAGCTTGTTTTTCAAGATGAAAAAGTTTTGGAGGTTGGCTGCACAACAATGAGAATATATTTAACACTTGAAAATGATTAAGCTGGTAAATTTTATGTTATATATTTTACCATAATCAAAACATAATAAAGACAAAGCATATTAAAAAGAAGTGTGTGTGTGGTTAGTCACTCAGTCGTGTCTGACTCTTTGCAACCCCATGAACTGTAGCCTGCCAGGCTCCTCTGCCCATGGGGATTCTCCAGGCAAGAATACTGGAGTGGGTTGCATGCCCTCCTCCAGGGGATCTTCCCGACCCAGGGGTCGAACTCAGGTCTCCTGTATTGCAGGTGGATTCTTTACCATCTGAGCCATCAGATAAACTCCCAAAAGAATTACATTCTTCTGTACTAACAATGAACAGTTGGAATTTGAAGTAAAAAATGCAGCCGCAGTGTTGTTCAGTCACTCCGTCACATCTGACTCTTTGTGACCCCATGGCCTGCAGCGTGTTCTGTAAGGCTGCTCTCTTAGCTACCTGATCAGCTGCTTGGCTCCCTCATGCCGCTTCTGTGCTCCCTTTTTGGTATCCTTTACAATGGGAGACTGAAACTGGGCAGATGGACTGCCTCCAAGAGCCTAAGGATTTGATCACCGTATTTGATTGGGAACCCTCGGGTGGTCAAGTGGCGTCTTTCTTTCCAAATAGCAGCATGTGCATGTAGCACCAGAAAGGCATGCTTGGAGTCAGTGTAAATGGCTACTCTTTTTCCTTTTTCCAGCTCTGAAGCTCAGATAAGAGCTATGAGCTCAACTGATTAGACTGAAATACCTGGTGGCAAATTTTTAGCCTCTTGGTCTCAAAATTGGAGACTACTACATATCCGGCTCTTCTTTTTCCATCAAACACAAAGCTGCTTCCATCAGTGTACCAGATTTCCTCAGGATTGGTCAGAGGATCTTCTGACAATCCCTCTTGGGATTTTGTCCAGTGGTCCAAAGTTTCTAGGCAAGAGTGAAAGGGGAGAGAGCCCTTGGGGGTAGGCAGGAGAGTGGCAGGGTAAGACCCNAGCTGCTTCCATCAGTGTACCAGATTTCCTCAGGATTGGTCAGAGGATCTTCTGACAATCCCTCTTGGGATTTTGTCCAGTGGTCCAAAGTTTCTAGGCAAGAGTGAAAGGGGAGAGAGCCCTTGGGGGTAGGCAGGAGAGTGGCAGGGTAAGACCCTCACAGGGGGATATAGTCAGACCTGGATTTTCCATCAGCACTACTTGATATCTGAGGATTCTTTGATCAGACATCCATAAATAGACTCTCCCATTTAGGAATTGTTTCACTTGGTGGCTGGTAAAAATAGTTTGCCCCCAAAAGAGAGTTTTAAAGCATCTTCTGTCAGTATGTCAATAGCTGCAAAATTTCGAAGGCAGGGAGAGATCTCTTCCCAATAAGGGAGTAGGACAGTCAGGGATCACCAGAAACTTGTGGGAAAATATTTGTCCATCCCGGCAACAAAGAAGTGCTCGGGTGAATCTTTTTGTAATTGTTTTTCCTGTAGCATCCCAAATTGTACAGGTTTGGGAAGAGAAGGCTCTGTAGTAGGAGTTCAGGACAGAGTAGGTATCCCCTGCGTCAGCCAAGAAATTCTGGGACCTACCTGCCACATCCAGTTGTACCCTTGGCTCCAGCTCCGTGATGGTTATCTGTGAGAGGCAGGCTGGCTGGAGTGGGCTGCTTCAGTCCTGTTGAACCATCACGAGGGAAGGCTTGGCACTTGACCTTGAGGCTCTTGGGTCCCGAGGGCAGAGTGCAGCCAAATGTCCCAATTGATGGCATTTGCAGCAAGCCATTTCAGGAGACTTGCCATGGTTCGGACACTCTTTGGCCCAGTGTCCCACCTGTCTACAGATCAGGCATTTGCCTCATGCCTTGTCCTTCAAGGACTCGGGGTTTGCCCTAGGGCTTCCCTGGAGGGTGGCAGGCATCTGGACATGCCTTGTCTTTCCTTTTCTCCCTTTCCTGGGCCTTGGCCTCCCTCTCTTGTTCTCTGTTATAAAATGTATCAGTGGTTGTCTGGACCATCTGATCTAAAGAGGCAGCAGAGTCCTGCTGCTGCAACTGTTGTAATTTTATCCTGATGTCTGATGTACATTGGGACAGGAATTTGTCCTTCAAAATCACACTTTTGGAGGGCCTCTTTTAGACTTTCCAGAAAGTCAGTGGGGTTCTCATTGGACTCCTGAGTTATTACTGAGACTGGACACAGTCCCACAAGTAATAGGCTTCCTTCTGTTTCCATGGGTGGACTTCCTTAGGGGTGAGTCTTTCTGAAGCTTATCCTACCAGTACTGTTGTAACCTGAGAGCCTGGTGTCCCTGGGTCAGGATGGAGATTCCCAGGCAGGCTGAGGCATGCCAGCCTCCTGGACATTGAATCCGTGGGCAGGTCGAGGCATGTTGGCCTCCTAGGACCCCTGGACTGGCGGATCCCTGAACAGGTTGAAGCATGACAACCTTCTGAGGACCAGATCCCTAGGCAGGTTGAGGGAGGTTGACCTCCTGGGATCCCAGGCTGGAATTGGGCGTCCCCAAGGCCTCCAGCATGACCAGTGTTGGGTAAGATTAAGTGAAAGTCGCTCAGTTGTGTCTGACTCTTTGTGACCCCATGGACTATACAGTCCATGGAATTCTCCAGGTCAGAATACTGGAATACAGTGGCAAACATTATCCCTGGAAGCAGAATTGCCCTTGAAGGGATGCCAACAGATGAACTTATAGCAGGCATTGTGTGCCTCTCACCCGCCTTAGCAGGTTCACTGAGAGATGCTGTTGTTGCACATGTAGGAAACATGGAAAATGAAGGCCTGAATATCTAGAGGGATTGGATATTATACAGCATTTCTTTCATAAAGGCCAGCTATTTTCTGGTTGTTACCCCAGAAGATTGAAGAGGCAACATTGTGGGCCCAGATGAGGCTCAGGAAAAGAGCATGAAACAGGAGGGAAGGGAAAGGGCACAACTTTCGAAAGAATGACATAGCCCAGGAGCATAACATAAACCAATTAAAATCAAGTGGGTCCAAGATGACAAGTCAAATTCAACTAAACCTTGATCCCCAATCTGTAAGCTAAACAACACACCCAGCGGTGCCAGGACCTTTCCGAGGCACTGTCACAAGACAGAGATTCTCCAAATTGTTGGAATGATCCTCACCCTCATTAGCAGATGAAATCAGCCCGCTGGCAAAAACTAACTGCACCACATTCCATGGCCACCACATTCTTCCTTTGTGATGGACCACACCCTGCGGAGTGTGCTTCTCTGAATCTGAAAACATCCACCTCTTACCTATCACCAGGTCTCTCACTGAATTTTTGCAACGAGACATCCGAGCCTGAGCTTCATGAGGTCCTGAAGCCAGGCACCATGGGTTTTGGCCAGGCTCAAGTCCCCGGAGAGAGGAGCTGAAGGGCAGGAGGAAAAAGCAGTAGGAAAAACATGCTGAGGAATCCCCTTCATAATCTGCCACAAAATCTGCTGGCAGATGAAAAACTGCCCTGTGCTCAGTTTTCATTGGCCTGATCCTTGGCACAAAGATTAAGGGCAGAAGAACCCCCACCTGCTTGTGCAACAGCTACTAGGGCACAGCAGATAGTGGAGCCTTTGGGACGCACTAAGGAGTAGCCCTGCCAGCGTCCCTCAGTTGCACCCACTGCCGCTCGCCTGTTCATGGGGGGTTCGAGGAAACAAGAAATGAGAGATTGTAAAGGAATTAAGATTTTGTTAGTCATATGGCTTCCAGCCATAGGAGTGAGGACCTCCTGCCTTAACCAGAGGTCTTCAGAAATCAGACTGAGCTGTGTGAGCTTTCTGCTGAGTTTGTTTTTGCTGTCCTGGTTTCCGGCATGCTGGGCTTCTTGTCACTTCCCCTGCGCTGGGTTTTCTTTGTGTTTTGCAGCCATTGTGGGAGCTTTTCCCAGGTTGGGCTTCTGCTGTGCTTGGCCTCCACCTCTGGGAGCTGAGCCGAGGTTGTTTCGGCCAGGTTAAATCTGAGAAATGGCACCATAGATGTTGGGGGAGTTTGTAATTTCCTCGGTTCTGTCTTGTCACAACAAAAATTTGAAGTGATGGACGAATCACTGTTACAGCCCCGTGAAATCCTTAGACCTTTCTTTGTTCTATTTTCGCAGGCTTTCCCTGCTTTATCTTTTAGCCACCGCCATACTGGACTCCTTTTTCCTACTGTGACTACCTAACATAACCATCTCATCTTCTGTCACCCCCTTCTCCTCCAGCCTTCAATCTTTCCCAGCATCAGTATCATTCTAATGCGTTGACTGTTTGCATTAGGTGTCCAAAGTATTGGAGCTTCAGCTTCAGCATCAGTCCTTGCAATAAATATTCAGGATTGATTTCCTTTAGGATTGACTGGTTTAATCTCCTTGCTGTCCAAGGGACTATCAAGAGTCTTCTCCAACATCACAGTTCAAAAGCATCAATTCTTTGGCGCTCAGCTTTCTTTATGGTTCAGCTCTCACATCCATACATGACCACAGGAAAAGCCATAGCTTTGACTAGACGGACCTTAGTCGGCAAAGTAATGTCTCTGCTTTTGAATATACTATCTAGATTGGTCATAACTTTCCTTCCAAGGAGTAAGCGTCTTTTAATTTCATGGCTGCAGTCACCATCTGCAGTGATTTTGAAGCCCAAGAAAAAAGTCTGTCACTATTCCCATTGTTTCCCCATCTATTTGCCATGAAGTGATGGGACCAGATGCCATGATCTTCATTTTTTAAAATATTGAGTTTTAAGCCAACTTTTTCACTCTCCTCTTTCGCCTTCTTCAAGAGGCTCTTTAGTTCCTCTTTGCTTTCTGCCATAAGGGTGGTGTCATCTGCATATCTGAGATTATTGCTATTTCTCCCTGCAAACTTGATTCCAGCTTGTGCTTTATCCAGCTTGACATTTCTCATGATGTACTCTGCATATAAGTTAAATAAGCAGGGTGACAATATACAGCCTTGATGTTTTCCTTTCCCAATTTGGAACCAGTCCATTGTTCTATGTCCATTTCTAACTGTTGCTTCTTGACCTGCATACAGATTTCTCAGGAGGCAGGCAAGGTGGTTTGGTATTCACATCTCTTTCAGAATTTTCCACAGTTTGTTATGATCCACACAGTAAAAGGCTTTGGTGTAGTTCAGTGAAGCAGAAGTAGAGGTTCTTTTGGAATTCTCTTGCTTTTTCGATGATCCAACAGATGTTGGCAATTTGATTTCTGACTACTCTGCCTTTGCTAAATCCAGATTGAACATCTGGAATTTCTTGGTTCACATACTGTTGAAACCTCACTTGGAGAATTTTGAGCATTACTTTGCTAGCATGTGAGATGCGTACATTTGTGTGGTAGTTTGAACATTCTTTGGCATTGCACTTCTTTGGGATTGGGATGAAAATTGACCTTTTCCAGTCCTGTGGCCACTGCTGAGGTTTCCAAATTTTCTAGCATATTGAGAACCTAATATGCCAGCAAATTTGACATAAGAGAACCTAATTTAGCCTAAGCCATTTTGATTTAAGCCTAATGCTTGCCTGTGAACAGGTCTCAATAATTAGCAATCTTAAGGGGACAAAAGAATGCAGGAACAGAGAAAAGGCCGTCAAACAACAGTGCAATGATAGAGTCCTAGTTCCTCTTTAAGGGGTATACATAATAATATATCTTTGAGTTCTGCAGGAACTGAGGCCCTCCTCATCCAGGTGAAGGATAGGATAATGACATTGACTCTCTAGACATCAATCAACTAAAGCTTGGACTCTGTTGACTTTGTCCCAACTCTATGTTGTATTCTCTCTTAAGTCCCTTCATAAATATGCATGTATCCTTAGTTTAAAACTTCCCCAATTATGCTCTTTGGAGAGATTCTGCTTTGCGAGAGTCTTAGTGTTCTTATTTGCTGTGTGCATGCATGTTAAGTCACTTCACTCATATCTGACTCTTTGTGACCCTATGGACTGTTGCCTGCCAAACTGCTCTGTCCATGGGATTCTCCAGGCAAGAACACTGGAGTGGGTTGCCATGCTTTCTCCAGCTTCAAGTAACCATAAATCCTTCCTTGTCCCATGCTTTCTCTTGGTTCTGTTATTTGGTATAACACCTGCCAAAAGATGAACCCAGTTTTTGGGTACCATTAGGGTTTTAACCTACGCACTTTGGGGGAACATATTCAGTCTATAGCAAAGAATATGTCTGGAATCCCTTGGGGCATCTGTTAGTATTAACATGTCCTTGTTTAAGTTGTTCCTTGTATCGGTGAAAGATCCAACAGGTCAAACCAGGCAGGAATACTAATGGCCCAGACCATTCAGAAATGGAAGTTTGGGTCACTCTACCAGGTAAAGACTTAAAACCAGCTGAAGTGCCCAGTGAAGGCAAAGGGAACACTAAATGGGTAATAGAAGAAGGTAATTATAAATACCAGCTGTAACTAACTGACCAGTTACAGAATCAAGGACTATAATTGTCATCAGTATTTCTTCCTTATTTTGTTATAAATATGTGTGTGTGTGACTCTCTACATATTTACCTAAAACAAATATCTTTGTTTCCTTCCCTATCTTTCTTATCCTCTTATAAGATAGGATGTATTGGCTTTATCTAATAGTATTTAAGTATTGCTAACATTACATCATAGTATTTAAGTTGTGGAATATCAAGGGGAAGAGTAAACATAGCCCAAGGACGTTGCATCCTCTTCTGAAGAATGGGTTAGGGTGATTTTGGTTGTATGTAAGATGGTTGTATTAGGTCAAAGTGTGACCTTGTTTGTCTTGATTTGGAGATGTAGTATGGCTTAAGGAGATGTGTATGGGTACCAAGTTGTCAAGGGGTAGTGTATTGCTGATCCTGTTTGTGACACCAATTGTCTTGCTGTTCACACTGTTCACTGGACCCAGGGTAGGAAGGCGTGAGCCAAGAGGCTGGAAGAAGACTCAAGGAGCCATAGGAACGCAGACATGTTTATGCTCTCCTGGCTGGTGCAGCAGCTGTAGCAGCAGACACCCGTATTCCCTCCTCTCATAGCTGACCCCACAGAGACAGCTGTGACACAGCAGTGATGCTGCCGCTTTCTAGGTGGAGCTCACATATCTCTACAGCACAAAGTAACTCCCGACAAAGTGAGTACCTTGTGACGTGCATGTGCAGTGCTATAAATGATCTCAACTGTTACATGATTATTATTTACAAAACGTGGGGTGAGAGAACCTGAACACGCCATCTTGGCTAATTTGCTCTCTCCCACAGCTACCCACTCCAGTACTCTTGGGCTTCCTTGGTGGCTCAGCTGGTAAAGAATCCTCCTGCAATGCAGGAGACCTGGCTTCAATCCCTGGGTTGGTAAGATCCCCTGGAGAAGGGAACAGCTACCCACTCCAGTATTCTGGCTTGGAGAATTTCATGGACTGTATAGTCCATGGGGTTGCAAAGAGTTGGACACGACTGAGTGAATTTTGCTTTCAGTTCACTTTCCATAGGTAGAAATGTGATGGTTAATTTTATGTGTCAGGCTGGAGGAGGGGTAAATTGGGAGACTGGGACTGACAAATATGCACCACTCTATATAAAATGCATAACTAATAAGGACCTACTGTATAGCACAGATACCTCTTCTCAATACTCTGTAATGATCTACATGGGGAAAGAATGTAAAAAAGAGAAAATATATATATGTGTGTAACTGATACACTTTGTTATACAGCATAACTTAGTGCAACAACATTGTAAATCAACTATATTCTGATAAAAATTAATTTTAAAAAGAAAATAAATATATACAATGTTAAGTCAGGATGATAAAATTGGTCATTATGACTTATCATAGATTTCTTACAGAGTTCATATTTTACAATCTTTGAAGCAGTTTATTATTATCTATTGAATAACATTGGGGAATAACACTTGTCCTATTGTTACCAGGCTATTGTTCAAGAATCAGGCCCCTGTCTGATTTTTATGTGTCAACTTGCCTGGACCACCTAGATATTTGGTCAAACGTTCTAGGTGTTTTTGTGAAGGTATTTTTTTGGGTTAGATTACCATTTAACTCTGGAGTAGGAAATGGCAGCCCACTCCAGTAGTCCTGCTTGGAGAATCTCATGGACAGAGGAGCCTGGCAGACTACAGTCCGTGGGGCTGCAAAGAGTCGGACACGACTGAGCGACTAACACTACCATTTAAATCAGTAAATTTGTTGTCTGATGCACATTTGTGTGCCTGATGCACAGTGAGGCCAAACAAACTGAAATATTGGATCCTGGAGAAGAGAAAAGCTTATGGCAAGACCAAGCAAGAAGGACAAGTGGCTCATGCTCAAAAACCCAAACTCCCTGATGATTTTCAAGGAAGTCTTTTTACAGGTGGAATTTGGAGTGAGGGCTAGTGTTCCAGGAATCCTATGCTCAGTATGAAGTTATCATCTTCAACCTGGGTGGGGGCTTTAGCACCTATAGAAGAACTCAAAGATATATTGTTACGATATCTCTTTAGGAGGAACCAGGACCCTGTTTTATTGCTGTACTATTGTTCCTTGACTGCTCCTCCTTTCTGCATCCCCTCCTGATTAGCAGATGTCCATTGTAACTAACAGAAGGTCTAGGAGGCTGAAGCCTTTCCCCTACAAACAAGAAACGTAACACAGAAAGGCTCTTGTACCTGGGAGAGTCCCACAGGGTCTACTCAGTTTCAGACTGAGTAAAACAGCTTACCTACCATGAAGTGGATGAATCTCATCCAATAGTTGAAGGCCTTTTAAGAAAAAAAACAACCGTTCAGAAGATGAGGGAATTCTGAACTGCAACTATAACTTAGCCCTCCAGCTGGTGGCCTTCTCTGAAGACTTTGGACTTGCCAAACCTCCAAAATCATGAGCCAATTCTTTAAAATAAATCTTTATATATATACAACCTATTGGTTGGCAGCTGTGATGGTGCATGAGCTCGGAGGATGTGATGGCGCCTGAGTGTGGCCGAGAGGAGCTACCCCATGTCCAAGGTAAGGAGCAGTGGCTGTGCTTTGCTGGAGCAGCTGTGAAGAGATACCCCATGTCCAAGGTAAGAGAAACCCAAGTAAGACGGTAGGCACTGAGAGAAGGCATCAAAGGGCAGACAGACTGAAACTACAATCATAGACAACTAGCCAGTCTGATCACACGTGCCACAGCCTTGTCTAACTCAGTGAAACTAAGCCATGCCGTGTGGGGCCACCCAAGACGGGCGGGTTATGGTGGAGAGGTCTGACAGAATGTGGCCCACTGGAGAAGGGAATGGCAAACCACTTCAGTATTCTTGCCTTGAGAACCCTATGAACAGTATGAAAAGGCAAAAAGACAGGACACTGAAAGAGGAACTCCCCAGGTCAGTAGATGTCCAATATGCTACAGGAGATCTGTGGAGAAATAACTCCAGAAAGAATGAAGGGGTGGAGCCAAAGCAAGAACAATACCCAGTTGTGGATGGGACTGGTGATAGAAGCAAGGTCCGATGCTATAAAGAGCAATATTGCATAAGAACCTGGAATGTTAGGTTCACTAATCAAGGCAAATTGAAAGTGGTCAAACAGGAGATGGCAAGAGTAAACATCAACATTCTAGGAATCAGAGAATTAAAATGGACTGGGATGGGTGAATTTAACTCAGATGACCATTATATCTACTACTGTGGGCAGGAATCCCTTAGAAGAAATGGAGTAGCCATCATGGTCAACAAAAGAGTCTGAAATGCAATACTTGAATGTAATCTCA
>SJYX01022702.1:14038-84190 GCA_006410675.1 Oreotragus oreotragus
AAATATGTGTACTATCATGTAGGAAATGAATCGCCAGTCTATGTTCGATGCAGGATGCAGGATGCTTGGGGCTGGTGTATGGGGATGATCCGGAGGAATGATGGGGGGTGGGAGGAGGGAGGGGGGTTCATGTTTGGGAGTTCATGTACACCCATGACAGATTCATGTCAATGTATGCCAAAACCAGTAGAGTACTGTAAAGTAAAATAAAATAAAATTTAAAAAAATAAAAAATTTAAAAAAAAAGACAGAGCAAAAGCACACCACATATTGCCTAAAAGTTAGTCAGCATTTGTTTTTGAGCTTTTATAGTATTCAGTTCAAAACAAATATATGCATAAGTAAATTGTAGACATTATAAAATAAAATCCCATGCTGATTTGACAAGAAAAAAAAAATTACCAATAACATTTTTCACAGAACTAAAACACAGAATTTCACAATTCATATGGAAACACAAAAGACCCCAAATGACCATAGTAGTCTTGAGAAAGAAGAATGGAGCTAGGGAAATCAACCTTCCTGACTTTAGATTATACTACAAAGCTACAGTCATCAAGAAAGTATGGTGCTGGCACAAAAACAGAAACATAGACCAATAAAACAAGATAGAAAACCCAGAAATAAACCCATGCATCTATGGGTACCTTATATTTGACAAAGGATGCAAGAATATACAATGGGGCAAAGACAGCCTCTTCATATGGTGCTGAGAAAACTGGACAGCTGCATGTAAAAGAATAAAATTAGAACACTTCCTACCACCATACACAAAGATAAACTCAAAATGGATTAAAGACCTAAATGCAAACCAGAAACTATAAAACTCATAGAGGAAAACATAAGCCAAACACTCGATGACAAAAAACAAAGCAAGATCCTCTATGACTCTCCTCCTAGAATAATAGAAATAAAAACAAAAGTAAATAAGTGGGACCTGATTAAACTTAAGAGCTTTTGCACAACAAAGGAAACTATAGACAAGGTGAAAAGACAGCCCTCAGAATGGGAAATAATAATAGCAAATGCAACAACTGACACAGAATTGATTTCCAAAATATACAAGCAGCTCCATACCAGAAAAACAAACAACCCAATCAAAAAGTAGGAAATAGATCTAAGCAGACATTTCTCCAAAGAAGACATACAGATGGCTAACAAACACATGAAAAGATACTCAGCATGGCTCATTATTAGAGAAATACAAATCAAAACTACAATGAAATATCACCTCACACCAGTCAGAATGGCCATCATCAAAAAGTCTATGAATAATAAATGCTAGAGAGGATATGGAGAAAAGTGAACACCCTTGCACTGTTTGTGGAAATGCAAATTGATACAGCCACTATGGGAGATGGTATGGAGATTTCTTAAAAAGCTAGGAATAAAACCACCATATGACACAGCAATCTCACTCCTAGGCATATACCCTGAGGAAACCAAAACTGAAAAAGACATATGTATCCCATTGTTCATTGCAGCCTTATTTACAATAGCTAGAACGTGGAAGCAACCTAGATGTCCATCAACAAATGAATGGATAAAGAAGTTGTGGTACATATACACAATGGACTATTACTCAGCCATAAAAAGGATGCCTTTGAGTCAGTTCTAATGAGATAGATGAACCTACAACCTATTATACAGAATCAAGTAAGTCAGAAAGAGAAAGATAAATATCATATTCTAACATATGTATATNCCCAATCCCTCCCAGCATCAGAGTCTTTTCCAATGAGTCAACTCTTCGCTAGGATGGGTAAAAACAAAAATAAACAATAACAAATGCTGGCAATGATGTGGAGAAATTGGAATCTTAATACATTTCTAATGGGATTGTAGAAGATTCAGTCACTTTGGAGAAGAGTTTAGCAGTTCCTGAAAAACTTGACATACAATTGCTTTCTTCTTTAAAAAGAAAAAAAAACATTCTATTTTTTTTTTAATTAGAGAAAAAGTGCTTTACAATGTTTTGTTGGTTTCTGCCATTTTACACATTTTACACATGATAGCATATATATGTCAATGCTACCTCCTCAATTTGTCTGACTCTCTCCTTCCCCTGCTGTGTCCACAAGTCAGTTCTAAGTCTGTCTCCCTTCCTTCCCTGCAAATAGGTTCATCAGTACCATTTTTCTACATTTCATATATATGCCTTAATATTTGATATTTGTGTTTCTTTTTCTGACTTACTTCACTCTGTATAACAGGCTGTAGGTTCATCCACCTCACTACAGTTGTTTCAAATTCATTCCTTTAATGGCTGAGTAATATTCTATTGAAAAAATGTACCATAAATTCTTTATCTATTCATCTATCAATGGACATCTAGATTGCTTCCATGTACTGGCTATTGCAAATAGTGCTGAAATGAACAATGCAGTACATGTGCTTTTTTTAGAATTGTGGTTTTCTCAGGGTATATGCCAAGTAGTGGGATTGCTGTGTCACATGATACATTTCAGCTTACCAGATAGCGCTAATGGTAAAGAACCTGCCTGCCAATCCAGTAGATATAAGAGATGTGGATCCAATCCCTGGATCAGGACGATCCCCTGGAGGAGGGCATGGCAACCCATGCCAGTATTCTTGCCTGAAGAAACCCATGGGCAGAGGAGCCTGTCTCTTATACACATCTAGATGTGTATAAGAGACAGTTTGAGAGAAGAGCATTGAAACATATACATTACCATATGTAAAATAAACAACCAACGGGAATTTGCTGCATGGCTCAGGAAGCTCAAACAGGGGCTCTGTGTCAACCTAGAGGGGTGGGATGGGGAGGGAGGTGGGAAGGAGATTCAAAAGGGAGGGGATATATGTATACCTGTGGCTGATTCATGTTGAGGTTTGACAGAAAACAACAAAATTCTGTAAAGCAATTATCCTTTAATAAAAAAGTAAGTAAAGAAAAAAAGGAAAAAGAGACACGTAGACAAATATAATACAACAAAAATTAGTTACATTATATCAATAAACATAATAACAAACAATAATGAAATAGAATAGCAATTCATTTAATATTTATAAAAAATAAAAGCATTCAAAAGAGTTTTATATATATACATATATCTTATAAATGAGATGTTAGGTAAAGAAACATAAAGCTTTAAGAAGAAAGTTATTTTGCAAGATATATGTCATCTTAAAATATTTATTTACCTTTTTTAGAATCCTTGAGAAAAATTTATATTTTTAAAATTCTAGTACTCTGAAATGCACTGTAAAATGCAGTGCAGATAACAGTATTTGACTCAAATTTATTAGTATATATAAAGGAGATATTTAAAAAGTCAAATC
This sequence comes from Oreotragus oreotragus, assembly GCA_006410675.1. Taxonomy (NCBI): domain Eukaryota; kingdom Metazoa; phylum Chordata; class Mammalia; order Artiodactyla; family Bovidae; genus Oreotragus; species Oreotragus oreotragus. The sequence continues at coordinate 17,342 of SJYX01022702.1, forward strand.
AGTGTTGAAAAGATCATAAAAATAAAACTATGTTTTTGCTTTTTAAAAGTGTTCATTTCACTCCCTTAATTCAAAGTGGATTAAAAATAATTATTTATGGATGCATGTATAGAGGAAAATCTTTACCTTTCATTTGTTGGTTTGCTAGTCTTATAAAGTTCCCAGAACTTAAATAGTCATTCATAACTTATAATACTAGTATCTAAACTATATATTGATGCCTCAAATCCCTTTTGGAAAGAGGCAGGTATAATGAACAAGGGAAAAAATAAATGGGAACAATTTAAAGTTTCTGCCATGTAGATTTTGAATTATCTGCATGACCTACATAAGCAATTCCTGGGTACCTTAAATACTTCAGAGGATTAGTGTTGAAATAAGTACTGCTTGAATTTGTAATCATGTCTCTGATTTTATCAGCAAACTGGTACATAGAGAACCTGCCCAAGAATAGCTTGTCTATTTAAGTTTTCATTTCTGTAAGTAACGGATATTCACTTCTCCTGAATTGTTTAAAAGTTTCCAGCTGTGGTGCCTGAAACATAAGAGAATCTGAATTAACTCTAATGATGAGTCTTGTTTAGTCACACCAGTTGTGTCCGACTCTGAGAGCCCTGGACTGTAGCCTGCTAGGTTCCTCTGTTCATGGGATTTCCCAAGCAAGAATACTGGAGTGGGTGGCAATTTTCCTATTCAGGTGATCTTCCTGCCCCAGAGATCGAACCTGCACCTCCTGCATTGGAAGGCTAGTTTTTTTAACACTGAGTTAACCTGGATACCTGTGCAAGTCAAGGTTAAATATCAGCATTGATCAAAATCTGTGTAACGATTATTTTTACTTAGGATTCAGTAGTAAGACTTCCTAAAAACCACGGCCATTTGGAGTTGGCCTCCATCAATGTTGGGTTACACGGCCCCTTTGTTGACAGGGGGCACCTTTTTAGTCCACTGAATATGGGGGTTACCTGTGTCAATCTAGTTTCTTAGAAAAATAAAGAGGACTCAGGGAGGCAGGTTATCGAGGACTAAGAAAGATGATCCATTTCCTCTCAGGTATTTCCTCCCATTTGACTGAATCCATGAAATCCTGACCATTTCGTTACATCTTTGATATCATCTGTCTAAAAGAAAATTTCTTGCTTATTTTCCTTTTTTAAAGAAAGAATATTTAATTCTTTTTTTTTTCATTTTTAACTTCCGACTTTATCTAACATCATCAGAAAAAAAAAGTAACATCCTTTGCCCTCTCTCTGATTTTTCCATAAGGGACCCTGTTAAAAAATGGTATTTTCAGTCTGAGTTGATTTGGCAGGCAGATTCTTTACCACTGGAGTTTCAGATTTAGCATTATTCCTTCCAAAGAAATCCCAGGACTGATCTTCAGAATAGATTGGTTGGCTCTCCTTGCAGTCCAAGGAACTCTCAAGTCTTCTCCAACACCACAGTTCAAAAACATCAGTTCTTTGGCGCTCAGCAATATACAAATAACTGTACAAAAATAAAGATCATAATGAACAAAATAACTACTTTGATGTGGTCAGTCACCCAAAGCCAGACATTTTGGAGTGTGAAGTCAAGTGGGCCTTAGGAAGCATTGCTGTTAATAAAGCTAGAGGATGCGATGGAATTCCAGTTACTGCTGCTGCTGCTAAGTCACTTCAGTCCTGTCCATGTGACCTCATAGACGACAGCTCACCAGGCTCCCCCATCCCTGGGATTCTCCAGGTAAGAACTCTGGAGTGGGTAGCCATTTCCTTCTCCAAGGCATGAAAGTGAAAAGTGAAAGTGAATCGCTCAGTCATGTCTGACTCTTAGTGACTCCATGGACTGCAGCCTACCAGGCTCCTCTGTCNGTCCTGTCCATGTGACCTCATAGACGACAGCTCACCAGGCTCCCCCATCCCTGGGATTCTCCAGGTAAGAACTCTGGAGTGGGTAGCCATTTCCTTCTCCAAAGCATGAAAGTGAAAAGTGAAAGTGAATCACTCAGTCATGTCTGACTCTTAGTGACTCCATGGACTGCAGCCTACCAGGCTCCTCTGTCCATGGGATTTTCCAGGCAAGAGTACTGGAGTGGGGTGCCATTGCCTTCTAGAGCTATTCGAAACACTAAAGGATGATGCTATCAAATTGTTGGACTCAATATGTCAGTAAATCTGGAAGACCCAGCAGTGGCCACAGGACTAGAAAAGGTCAATCTTCATCCCAATTCCCAAGAAGGGTAATAATAAAGAATGTGCTAACCATCAGACAATTGCACTCGTCTCTTATGCTAGTAAGGTCATGCTTAAAATATTGCATGCTAGACTTCAGCATTATGTGAATCAAGAACTTCCAGACATCCAAGCTGGGTTTAGAAAAGGCAGAGGAACCAGAATTCAAATTGCCAATGTTTGCTGGATCATAGACTGAGGTGAAGTGAAAGTTGCTCAGTTGTGTTCGACTCTTTGTGACTCCATGGACTATAAAGTCCATGGAATTCTCCAGGCCAGAATACTGGAGTGGATAGCCTTTCCCTTCTCCAGGGGATCTTCCCAACCCAGGGACCGAACCCAGGTCTACCTGGGTTCTTTGCAGGTGGTTTCTTTACCAGCTGAGCAACAAGGGAAGCCCAGATTCTAGAGAAAGCAAGGGGATTTCAGAAAAACACCTACCTCTGTTTCATTCACTATGCTAAAGCCTTTGACTGTGTGGATCATAACAAACTGTCAAAAGCTCTTAAAGAGATGAGGATATCAGACCATCTTACCCATCTCCTGAGAAACCTGTATGTGGGTCAACATGCAACAGCTAGAACCCTGTATGGAACAACTGCTTGGTTCAGAATTGATAAAGGAGTGTGACAGGGCTGTCTGCTGTCACCATGTTTAACCCAAATGCTGAGCACTTTGGGAGAAATGCCGGTTTGGATGAGTTACAAGCTGGAATCAAAATAGGCAGTAGAAACAACAACCTCAGATATGTGGATGATACCATTCTAATGGCATAAAACAAGGAGGAACAAAGAGCCTCTTGATGAGGGTGAAGGAAGAAAGTGAAAGAGTCATCTTAAAACTAAATATTCAAAAAAAAAACTAAGGTCATGGCATCCACTCCCATTACTTCATGGCAAATAGAATGGGAAAAGGTGGAAGTAGTGACAGATTTCCTTTCTTGGGCTCTAAAATCACTGTGGATGAAATCAGAAGATGATTGCTTCTCAGCAGGAAAGCTATTACAAATTTAGACAGTATGTTGAAAAGCAGAGACATTAGTCTTGCGACAAACGTCCATATCATCAAGGCTATGGTCTTCCCAGTGGTCATATACGGTCATGATAGCTGGATGGTAAAGAATTCGGAGCACCAAAGACTTGATGCCTTTGAACTATGGTGCTGGAGAAGACTTGGGAGTCTCTTGGACAGAAAAGAGATCAAACCAGTCAATCTTAAGGTAAGTCAACCCTGAATACTCATTGGAAGGATTGATCCTGAAGTTGAAACTACAGTATTTTGGTCACCAGATGCCAATAACTGACTCACTGAAAAAGTCCCTGATGTTGGGAAAAATTGAGGACAGAAGAAGAGGGTGTCAGAGGATGAGATGGCTGGATGACATCATCTATGCAATGGACATGAACCTGGGCAAACTTTGGGAGATGATGAGGGACAGGGGGGCCTGTTATGCTGCAATCCATAGGGTCTCAAACAGTTGGACGTGACTGGGCAACTGAACAAAAACAGCCTTAAAAGTTTTATTTATTGTGGAAAGAACACTTAACATGAAGTATACCTTCTTAGTAAATTACTTCATGTTTATAAAAAAAACTCTGTGCAATACAGTATTGTTGGTCATAGATATGATATCATATAACAGACCTCTAGAACTTATTCATCTTGCTTAACTGAAACTTTATGCCTGTTGATTAATAATTTCATCTTTTTTCCCTATCCTGGTGCTTGGCAGCCATAATTCCATTCTTTGATTATATGAATTTGACTAGTTAACTACTTCACATAAGTGGAATTATGCACTGTCTCTTCGTAACTGGCTTCATTCCCATATTTTACTTATCCCATGTTTGTTTATTTCTTATCTATTTTTATCCCATATTTATTTTCATATTTGTATTATCCCATATTATTTATAGCTACTGTTTGTAGTTTACAACTTGTACATCGTAGGCCTAGTAATAAACACAGTAATAAACTCATATACACTGAGTTTGATGGGTGAGTGATGCCATCCAAATATCTCATCCTCTGTCACTGTCAATATGTTGGAATATTTTAACTATGATCATCTTAATTCAAATACTTTAATGTTTTCAGTCAATTTTTTGTTGTTATTGTTATAGACACTAGACTTTATTCCAAAGATTTACAAAGTTTCTAAATTCATTTGCGTACCGTTTCTTTCATATCATTTTTTTTCCTTCCTGATACTTTTTTTCTAGATATTTCCTTAATAGATTTTCTAGCAGGAAGAAATTCCCACCTCAAGGCCTGAAGAGATAGATAAGAAGTGATACTGGAGCTTTTAATACTTTAACACTATAGCTACAAAAAAGAACAAATGCAAATTATTTGAAGACTTTGATAAAGGAACTCTCACCAACCTATGGACCTGGAGGGAGAAAAATTATGGAATAATTATTTAATATTCGATTCCATTCTCTGATTTCCAGTTGATGATTCCCAGTGGCTAAAATAAAGCTTGTGTGAGTCGGGTGGTCATAGTCCAAGAGAGCTGGTTTGTATTCATTCCCTTCCTCCATCTTTTTCCTTCTTTTTTCCTTCCTTCCTACCTTGCCTACCTTTCTTCCTTCCAGAAGCCATTTTTTGAGAAAATTTTGCATTGTGTGTACAATTCTACACACAGGGGTTTCATTGGACTTGATTTTTTTGTCTCATGGAATTTAAACTCAAGATATAGATAGTTTTTATTTCTCCTTTACTATTCTTGATTTCCCTTGTAGCTCATTTGGTAAAGAATCTGCTTGCAGTGCAGGAGACACAAGTTCAATCCCTGGGTCAGGAATATCCTCTGGAGAAGGAAATGGCAACCCACTTCAGTATCCTTGTCTGGAAAATCTCATGGACAGAGAAGCCTGGTGGGCTGCAGTCCATGGGGTCTCAAAGAGTCTGCCATGACTAAGCGACTAATACACACACACACACGTAGGATAATTTTGCTAGCTAAAAATTTCTAGGTTTTCTTTTGTCATTGCTTTCTTTCAGTGTTTTAAATATTTTATTCTACTCAATTATTTTTTAATTTTTTAATTGGAGGATAATTTCTTTACAATGCTGCATTGGTTTCTGCCATATGACAATGTGAATCAGTCATAATTATACACATATCCTCTCCATCATCAGCCTCTCTCCCCCCTCTCATCCTACTCTTCTAAGTCATCACAGAGCACTAGGCTGGGCACCTTGTGCTAGACAGCAACTTCTTATTTTTAAGTCAATTTTATACATGACAGTGTATATAAGTCAATGCTAGTTCTCAATTTGTCCTACTTTCTCCATCCCGTGGTGTGTTCACAAGTCCATTCTCTACATCTGTGTCTCCATTTCTTCCCTGCAAATAGGTTCACTGGTGCTATTCTTCTAGATTTCATATATATGTGTTAATATACTAAGTCAATTTTATACATGACAGTGTATATAAGTCAATGCTAGTTCTCAATTTGTCCTACTTTCTTCATCCCCTGGTGTGTTCACAAGTCCATTCTCTACATCTGTGTCTCCATTTCTTCCCTGCAAATAGGCTCACTGGTACTATTCTTCTAGATTTCATATATATGTGTTAATATATGATATTTGTTTGTCTTTTTCTGGTTTACTCCACTCTGTATAACAAGTTCTAGATTCATCCACTTGACTATATTCTATTCTCTTTCAATTTGCATGATTTCTGTCAAGAAATATACTGCAACACTTATCCTTAATTATCTACAGGTTAGAGATCTTCATCCACAAATCTCTCATTCTATATTTCTATTAGTGCTTGGCTTGACTCACTCATTTATTGAAGGAATCTAAAGTAAAGTTTAAGTTCTGGGTATTTAACTCATTCAATTACCTATATTTTAATTTAAATAACCAAGTTATATTGAACATAACTATAGGCCAGACACCTTTAGCTGCTCACTGATCATTAGACATAGTTTGACATTTAAATAGAGAGAGTAATGTACCATCACAGGTGCTTTTAGAAAAATATATATGAAGTACATAAAATGTACATAGACTGAGTGAGAACTATGGAACAGACCGGTTCCAAATCAGAAAAGGAGTATGTCAAGGCTGTATATTGTCACCCTGCTTATTTAACTTATATGCAGAGTACATCATGAGAAATGCTGGGCTGGATGAAGCATAATCTGGAATCAAGATTGCCAGGAGAAATATCAATAAGCTCAGATATGCAGATGAGACCAACCTTATTGCAGAAAGTGAAGAAGAACTAAAGAGCTTCTTGATGAAAGTGAAAGAGGAGAGCGAAAAAGTTGGCTTAAAGCTCAAAGTTCAGAAAGCTAAGATCATGGCATCTGGTCCCATCACTTCATGGCAAATAGATGGAGAAACAGTGGAAACAGTGACAGAGTTCATTTTTTTTTTTTGGGGGGGGGGCTTCAAAATCATTGCACATGATGACTGAAACCATGAAATTAAAAAGCACTTACTCCTTGGAAGAAAAGTTATGAAGAACCTAGACAGCATATTAAAAGGCAGAGACATTACTTTATCAACAGAAGTCCATCTAGTCAAAGCTATGGTTTTTCCAGTAGTCATCTATAGATGTGAGAGTTGGATCATAAAGAAAGCTGAGCACTGAAGAATTGATGCTTTTAAATTGCGGTGTGAAGAAAACTCTTGAGAGTCCCTTGGACTGCAAGGAGATCCAACCAGTCCATCCTAAAAGAAATCAGTCCTGAACATCCATTGGAAGGATTGATTGATGCTGAAGCTGAAACTCCAGTACTTTGGCCACCTCATGCGAAGAGTTGTCTCATTGGAAAAGACCTTGATAGTGGGAAAGATTGAAGGCAGGAAGAGAGGGGAGCAACAGAGGATGAGATGGTTGGATGGCATCACTCACTCAATGGACATGAGCTTGAGTAAACTCTGGGAGTTGGTGATGGACAGGGAAGACTGATGTGCTGCAGTCCATGGGTTGTGAAGAGTCAGACACAAGTGAGTGACTGAACTGAACTGAACTGATCTGAGCGAGTACTTCTCCTTGAAGTTTCACTACCCATTTATTTTTCNGGCATCACTCACTCAATGGACATGAGCTTGAGTAAACTCTGGGAGTTGGTGATGGACAGGGAAGACTGATGTGCTGCAGTCCATGGGTTGTGAAGAGTCAGACACAAGTGAGTGACTGAACTGAACTGAACTGATCTGAGCGAGTACTTCTCCTTGAAGTTTCACTACCCATTTATTTTTCCATCACATAAGTTCTTGAATCTCATTCCTGATGAGTTGAGTCCATTACTTTTAATCTCCAGTCACTCAGGAGGAGTGGCATCCCTGTCATGACTACTAAGACTGACCTGTGAATAACCTCACTCTAGTGACCAGTGGGCTACAATGTACACCTCTTCATAGATGGGTGGGAAATATACATGCACTCAGAACCCTCCCACTGTGGAGAATGGAGAAACATGGAGAGGAGCACAACTGTACCATTACAAAACCTGAATATTTCTCTTTCATCTATATAGGTAACTTGGGATAAAAAACACAAAATTGTAGCCAACTCCAAATATAGCTTTTTGCTTTGAAATTAAAATAAGTTAACTCTACAAATAATTTCCAAATAGAGATCCTTACATATATAATTAAATCAATTATATAATTCCTTCCAAGTCATATATTATACATTCTGATTATACCTGATACATTAAAATTATAATTCTTATGTATAATTTTAAGACTGTATATTTCCAAATTTTTAAAAAGTTTTAAATTTTACTTTATGTTTAACTATTGAGCATTTTGTTAAGGTTGGTTCTTTTTTTAAAAATCTGTTCAGAATATCTAAGTAGCAAAATAAACTTTTTGGGAATTCTATAAGTTCCAAATGATTTATTTTCAAGGATTTGAACCTATATTCAAATATGGGTTATGTATCATGGCCTATTTTTAATGGTATAAGTAAAAGTTGGATATATTGCTCAATTTTGTGTTTCTCAATCAGGCTTAATTTATACTTATAAATAAGCTAATCTAGTAAATCAAATAGGCATCAAAGGGAAAACAAGGTATATTTATTTCCTTTTGCCTATACATTGTCATTATATGGCATATTAAAAAAAATCAACATATACCTATCTGGGTTGAAATATATACTCCTATCCTCAATATTTAAATTTAATGTTAGAAGTGCATACATTTAAAAACATTCAGTTCAGTTCAGTTCAGTTCAGTAGCTCAGTAGTGTCCGACAGTTTGTGACCCCATGAATCACAGCACGCCTGGCCTCCCTGTCCATCACCAACTCTCAGAGTTTACCCAAACTCATGTCCATCGAGTTGGTGATGCCATCCATCCGTCTCATCCTCTGTCGTCCCCTTCTGCTCCTGCACCCAATTCCTCCCATCATCAGGGTCTTACCTAATGAGTCAACTCTTCTCATGATATGGCCAAAGTATTGGAGTTTCAGCTTCAGCATCAGTACCCCTAATGAACACCCAGGACGAATCTCCTTTAGGATGGATTGGTTGGATCTCCTTGCAGTCCAAGGGACTCTCAAGAGTCTTCTTCACAGGTATACATGTGTATGGCAGAACCAATACAATATTGTAAAGTAATTAACCTCCAATTAAAATAAATAAATTTATATTTAAAAAAGAGTCTTCTCCAACACCACAGTTCAAAAGCATCAATTCTTTGACACTCAGCTTTCTTCACAGTCCAACTTTCAAATCAATACATGGCCACAGGAAAAACCATAGCCTTGACTAGATGGACCTTTGTTGGCAAAGTAATTTCTCGGCTTTTTAATATGCTATTGAGCTTGGTCACAACTTTCCTTCCAAGGAGTAAGCATCTTTTAATTTCATGGCTGCAATCACCATCTGCAGTGATTTTGGAGCCCCCAAAAATAAAGTCTGACACTGTTTCCATTGTTTCCCCATCTATTTCTCATGAAGTGATGGGACCAGATGCCATGATCTTCATTTTCTGAATGTAGAACTTTAAACCAACTTTTTCACTCTCCTCTTTCACTTCCATCAATAGGCTTTTTAGTTCTCCTTCACTTTCTGCCATAAGGGTAGTGTCATCTGCATATCTGAGGTTATTGTTATTTCTCCCAGCAATCTTGATTCCAGCTTGTGCTTCTTCCAGCCCAGTGTTTCTCATGATGTACTCTGCATAGNTTTTCTGAATGTAGAACTTTAAACCAACTTTTTCACTCTCCTCTTTCACTTCCATCAATAGGCTTTTTAGTTCTCCTTCACTTTCTGCCATAAGGGTAGTGTCATCTGCATATCTGAGGTTATTGTTATTTCTCCCAGCAATCTTGATTCCAGCTTGTGCTTCTTCCAGGCCATCTTATGATGTACTCTGCATATAAGTTAAATAAGCAGGGTGACAGTATACAGCCTTGACGTACTCCTTTTCCTATTTGGAACCAGTCTGTTGTTCCATGTCCAGTTCTATCTGTTGTTTCCTGACCTGTATATAGGTTTCTCAAGAGGCAGGTCAGGTGGTCTGGAATTCCCATCTCTTTTAGAATTTTCCACAGTTTACTGTGATCCACACAGTCAAAGGATTTGTCATAGTCAATAAAGCAGAAATAAATGTTTTCCTGGAACTCTCTTGCTTTTTCGATGATCCAGCAGAAGTTTGCAATTTAATCTCTGGTTCCTCTGCCTTTTCTAAAACCAACTTGAACATCTAGAAGTTCACGGTTCACGTATTGTTGAAGCCTGGCTTGGTGAATTTTGAGCATTACTTTAGTAGCATGTGAGATGAGTACAATTGTGCGGTAGTTTGAGCTTTCTTTGGCATTGCCTTTCTTTGGGACTCAAATGAAAACTGATCTTTTCTAATCCTGTGGCTACTGCTGAGTTTTCCAAATTTGCTGGCCTATTGAGTGCATCACTTTTACAGCATCATCTTTTAGGATTTAAAATAGCTCAACTGGAATTCCATCACCTCCACTAGCTTTGTTCGTAGTGATGCTTCCTAAGGCCCACTTGACTTCACATTCCAGGGTGTCTGGCTCTAGGTGAGTGATCACACACCATAGTGATTATCTGGGTTGTGAAGATCTTTTTTGTACAGCTCTTCTGTGTGTTCTTGCTACCTCTTCTTAATATCTTCTGATTCTGTTAGGTCCATACCATTTCTGTCCTTTATCGAGCCCATCTTTGCATGAAATGTTCCCTTGGTATCTCTAATTTTCTTGAAGAGATCTCTAGTCTTTCCCATTCTGTTGTTTTCCTCTATCNGTTTGAGCTTTCTTTGGCATTGCCTTTCTTTGGGACTCGAATGAAAACTGATCTTTTCCAATCCTGTGGCTACTGCTGAGTTTTCCAAATTTGCTGGCCTATTGAGTGCATCACTTTTACAGCATCATCTTTTAGGATTTAAAATAGCTCAACTGGAATTCCATCACCTCCACTAGCTTTGTTCGTAGTGATGCTTCCTAAGGCCCACTTGACTTCACATTCCAGGGTGTCTGGCTCTAGGTGAGTGATCACACACCATAGTGATTATCTGGGTTGTGAAGATCTTTTTTGTACAGCTCTTCTGTGTGTTCTTGCTACCTCTTCTTAATATCTTCTGATTCTGTTAGGTCCATACCATTTCTGTCCTTTATCGAGCCCATGTTTGCATGAAATGTTCCCTTGGTATCTCTAGTTTTCTTGAAGAGATGTCTAGTCTTTCCCATTCTATTGTTTTCCTCTATTTCTCTGCATTAATCACTGAGGAAGGCCTTCTTATCTCTCCATGCTATTCTTTGGAAGTCTGCATTCAGATATTTATATCTTTCCTTTTCTCCTTTGCTTTTCACTTCTCTTCTTTTCAACGCTATTTATAAGGCCTCTTCAAACATTAATAGACAGTAAAATAAAAAGTAAATATTTTAGTTGATAAATGATAAATTATCTAGGAGTCATTTAAGTGGTGGTATTTTTTTCTGAACTTAATTTGTTTCATCATCTTTTTTTAAATTAACAAGAAGAGACACAATGTTATAAGAATTATAATTGGTATTATGTTTGAGTAAATCAATTTCAAAGTAAACAAAACCTTTGCTGAAATGAATTTTCAGTACAAGATTGCAGTTACCTTGTAAAGGAAAATTTCTCTTTATAGGAGTGCTTGTCCAAAGAATATGAAAACTTAACTGTGTTGCCTTATTACAACTAGCTTTAACCTGGTGAACTATGAAAGTAGCTGTTAACTTTAAGTGCCCTGGGGTTCCAGGATTTTACTAGAACTAATTCAACTAATTTTCTTGACCATTGGACAATGGGGGTTAGTTTCTATAAATTGCCTACAGACCTGAAAACTTTTCTCTCTTTTCTTAAATAAATATTTAGAAATATTTGCTAGGGCACAAGGTACGTATATGCTTGATTCTTGAGAATGTACAATATTGTTTTCTAAAGTGCCTATGCTATTTTTATTTCTAGGAACTCTTTATCAGTATTTTGCCAGTGTTTGGTATTGTCACTCTTTTTAAGTTTTAGTCATTCTAGTGAAAGTGTAGCGGTATCTCCTTGCAATTTTAAAATGCACTTTTAAATGACTAAGTATCCCCTTTCTATAACTACTGGCTTTCTTTTTTTTTTTTCTTTTGTAAATTATTTACTGAATTGTTTTGCTTCTTTAAATTTAATCGGACTGTCTTCTTATTATGGAGTTGCAACCTTTTTTATATATATACTTTTGAGATGGAGTTTTTATAAAATTAATTTATTGCAATTATCTTCTCCCAGTACTCAGTTGCCTTTTACTTTGGTGGTTAAAAAAATAATGGTTTTTAAGGAGCAAGATGTTTTACTAACCACATTAAAGTCAACTTATATATTTTTTAATAGTTTGCCTAAAAGTTGTAATATCTAAGACTTCTTTGTTTATCTTAAATTACTGAAGATTTCCCCCATATTTCCTTTCTGAACTACAGACTTAGCATTTACATTTAAGCCTTTGTCTGTCTTAGCATGTGTTGCCAAAATTTCAAATCCACAGATAAGACAGTCAGTAAGGAAAGTGCAGGGGAGCAAGGAAAAGCTGGAACCCATAGCAAGAGTTGATGTTCATGAGTACATGAACGTCTGATACAAGTCAGTTCTTATTGCTTCTGGCCTATGTGGCATGCACATACTACAGAATCCAGAGCACTGCATTCTGGAGATAAACATACTACCTGGTTGAAGATTGGGAGAACTTGAAGGAGGGTCCTGTGGAGAATGGATAAATGCATTCCTGGCCACTGATGGAAGCCAATGAGGTAGGCCAGCAGATATATCAGAACATATGTATGTACTACAAAAACTGCTCTTTCACTAGTGTGCTATACACACACTAAATCTCACAAAACAATTTTTATCCTAGCCCACTCTGACCAGAAACATACGTGGAAGAGAATTCTTGGAATCCTAGCCAATCCTAGCAAGCTGACAATATTGCAAAGATACAATGTCTCACCCCTTGCAAACAATACCCATATACACCTCAAACTATACTTAATATCCAAATAATTACAATAACAATATCATGCTTTCACCTAATGTAACACACAAATCTCATTTACAAAGAAAAAATTATAAACTATTCTTGTTTTTTCTCAGAAGAGCTTATTAATACTAATCCATTTTAGTCACTGGGTGATTTTCTGTGGTACTAGCTGATTCATTTTGACTTCTTGCAATGTAAATATCATAGTACAAAGTTAACCACTAAACATTTTATATAATAAGATGCACAGACAAATAACCCACATACATTCAAATCAAAATGAAGAAGAAACACTTATAATTGTTATCGTCTTTATATCTAGAACTGGTTACATAGCTCACATTAATAACTAATTCCAACCCTATTCTTTTCACATTTCTTAGCAAGTTCCGCAGTTGACTGTGATTCATGGTGGCTCANCTTCTTAATATCTTCTGATTCTGTTAGGTCCATACCATTTCTGTCCTTTATCGAGCCCATGTTTGCATGAAATGTTCCCTTGGTATCTCTAGTTTTCTTGAAGAGATGTCTAGTCTTTCCCATTCTATTGTTTTCCTCTATTTCTCTGCATTAATCACTGAGGAAGGCCTTCTTATTTCTCCATGCTATTCTTTGGAAGTCTGCATTCAGATATTTATATCTTTCCTTTTCTCCTTTGCTTTTCACTTCTCTTCTTTTCAACGCTATTTATAAGGCCTCTTCAAACATTAATAGACAGTAAAATAAAAAGTAAATATTTTAGTTGATAAATGATAAATTATCTAGGAGTCATTTAAGTGGTGGTATTTTTTTCTGAACTTAATTTGTTTCATCATCTTTTTTTAAATTAACAAGAAGAGACACAATGTTGTAAGAATTATAATTGGTATTATGTTTGAGTAAATCAATTTCAAAGTAAACAAAACCTTTGCTGAAATGAATTTTCAGTACAAGATTGCAGTTACCTTGTAAAGGAAAATTTCTCTTTATAGGAGTGCTTGTCCAAAGAATATGAAAACTTAACTGTGTTGCCTTATTACAACTAGCTTTAACCTGGTGAACTATGAAAGTAGCTGTTAACTTTAAGTGCCCTGGGGTTCCAGGATTTTACTAGAACTAATTCAACTAATTTTCTTGACCATTGGACAATGGGGGTTAGTTTCTATAAATTGCCTACAGACCTGAAAACTTTTCTCTCTTTTCTTAAATAAATATTTAGAAATATTTGCTAGGGCACAAGGTACGTATATGCTTGATTCTTGAGAATGTACAATATTGTTTTCTAAAGTGCCTATGCTATTTTTATTTCTAGGAACTCTTTATCAGTATTTTGCCAGTGTTTGGTATTGTCACTCTTTTTAAGTTTTAGTCATTCTAGTGAAAGTGTAGCGGTATCTCCTTGCAATGTTAAAATGCACTTTTAAATGACTAAGTATCCCCTTTCTATAACTACTGGCTTTCTTTTTTTTTTCTTTTGTAAATTATTTACTGAATTGTTTTGCTTCTTTAAATTTAATCGGACTGTCTTCTTATTATGGAGTTGCAACCTTTTTTATATATATACTTTTGAGATGGAGTTTTTATAAAATTAATTTATTGCAATTATCTTCTCCCAGTACTCAGTTGCCTTTTACTTTGGTGGTTAAAAAAAATAATGGTTTTTAAGGAGCAAGATGTTTTACTAACCACATTAAAGTCAACTTATATATTTTTTAATAGTTTGTCTAAAAGTTGTAATATCTAAGACTTCTTTGTTTATCTTAAATTACTGAAGATTTCCCCCATATTTCCTTTCTGAACTACAGACTTAGCATTTACATTTAAGCCTTTGTCTGTCTTAGCATGTGTTGCCAAAATTTCAAATCCACAGATAAGACAGTCAGTAAGGAAAGTGCAGGGGAGCAAGGAAAAGCTGGAACCCATAGCAAGAGTTGATGTTCATGAGTACATGAACGTCTGATACAAGTCAGTTCTTATTGCTTCTGGCCTATGTGGCATGCACATACTACAGAATCCAGAGCACTGCATTCTGGAGATAAACATACTACCTGGTTGAAGATTGGGAGAACTTGAAGGAGGGTCCTGTGGAGAATGGATAAATGCATTCCTGGCCACTGATGGAAGCCAATGAGGTAGGCCAGCAGATATATCAGAACATATGTATGTACTACAAAAATTGCTCTTTCACTAGTGTGCTATACACACACTAAATCTCACAAAACAATTTTTATCCTAGCCCACTCTGACCAGAAACATACGTGGAAGAGAATTCTTGGAATCCTAGCCAATCCTAGCAAGCTGACAATATTGCAAAGATACAATGTCTCACCCCTTGCAAACAATACCCATATACACCTCAAACTATACTTAATATCCAAATAATTACAATAACAATATCATGCTTTCACCTAATGTAACACACAAATCTCATTTACAAAGAAAAAATTATAAACTATTCTTGTTTTTTCTCAGAAGAGCTTATTAATACTAATCCATTTTAGTCACTGGGTGATTTTCTGTGGTACTAGCTGATTCATTTTGACTTCTTGCAATGTAAATATCATAGTACAAAGTTAACCACTAAACATTTTATATAATAAGATGCACAGACAAATAACCCACATACATTCAAATCAAAATGAAGAAGAAACACTTATAATTGTTATCGTCTTTATATCTAGAACTGGTTACATAGCTCACATTAATAACTAATTCCAACCCTATTCTTTTCACATTTCTTAGCAAGTTCCGCAGTTGACTGTGATTCATGGTGGCTCACCTGGTAAAGAATCTGCCTTCAATGCAGGAGACCCCAGTTCAATTCCTGAGTTGGGAAGATCCCCTGAAGAAGGGATAGGCCATGCCAGTATTCTTGCCTGGAGAATTCTATGGACAGAGGAGCTTGGCATGTTGCAGTCCAGGAGATTGCAGTCAGACACAAATGAGCACCTGAGTACTAGCACCAGAGCACACAAGATTATTTTAAATGCAATTACTTTTTGGCAACTGTAATAAGTATAGTATTTATGTATCCCAGTGGTTCACATGATAATCCATTTTACTAACTCAGCTCACTTGCATAAGAAATTCTACAACAGCTTCTTCAGAGAGAAATCTTGAGAAAATNACTAGCACCAGAGCACACAAGATTATTTTAAATGCAATTACTTTTTGGCAACTGTAATAAGTATAGTATTTATGTATCCCAGTGGTTCACATGACAATCCATTTTACTAACTCAGCTCACTTGCATAAGAAATTCTACAACAGCTTCTTCAGAGAGAAATCTTGAGAAAATCTTCAGGTTTTGAGAAAACACTATTTGCCTTTCTTAAGTATCTTTACCCCAATATCCCTCCCAGATAAGCCATTAGGCACAAACTCCTTCAGTGTAGTTTGCAAAAGTTTAATCATTTGTTCTTTAAAAAGTAGATAGTTTATATTCTTGGTAGGTCACCAATTAGGTGTTAACCTTAGGAAAAGAAAGAAAGTATTCAGAAATATCTTTGCAATTTTCATGCAATACATTTTAGGCAGTGCTCAGAAAAAGCACTTTTGAGTCAGAAAAAGTTGAGCCAGCTCAAGAGCTGCCATTTATTAAAGTTATGGTCAAATCACTGGACTTACTATTTTTTCTCTTAAGATAAAAATAATATAGGGCCTCATTCAATTCTTACTGTGACTATTAAAATGCTTTTAACTTGTGTACACACACAGGTATATATGTGTATTTCTTACCATCATATTTGGTACATACACTATTAATACATATCATAATTATGCTATAGTTACTATCATTACTATTGTCATTAATACACTCTTAATATTTTATTTTTATCCTAAAGGATGATATGCAAGAAACAAAAAAATGGAGTATAGATCCATGAATTTAAAATCTCTTTTATAAGGTACTTTATTTCAGTCAGAGTTTGTTTTTCTGGTTATGAGTCATTTCCCATCAGAAAGGTTAAAGGTTTAAGAGGTGGCTTAATTCTCTCAGGCACAGAGATAACATTGCTGCACTTATGCAATTATTTTTAATGATGGCCTATTAACTCAAATATTGGAAAACAACTTGTAAGTATATTTATATATTTTCAAGGAATATGTATTCTACTGGAAGGATGTGAGTAATACTTCTTTCCTTCAATATTAATATTTTTAGAAGCCAAAGCAGAATCAATTAAGTTATGATTACAAAAGAGAACACTACTTAGAGATTTCTAAAGTACTGAAGCAAAATGAGGAAAGTTGGTGATAGTGGAGAAATTCCCTCATTTATCAATTTACTCCACAAGCCAGTCTATTCATTTGGATGTACTCATTTAAAGTATAATGAAAATAATTTACAATATCAAATCTAGTGGCAGTGTGATTTCTCTCTCTACCCAGTAGTCTGTCATAACAAATTTGTTCTTCATAGAATGTAGTATTTCAAACTGTTCACAATTCTGTATCATAATTATTATTTTGAGTTATTAACCTACAAAATATATACATAGAAGCTTTATTAAAAACATCAATGTGGGCGCTGAATAAATGTCTCAGTACACCTTATTGTAATTAAACATAATTGGTCCAAAGTTCAGTACACTTATATTTTAAAACTGGATTATAGAAACAATCAAATACATAGAATGTAGTATTTCAAACTGTTCACAATTCTGTATCATAATTATTATTTTGAGTTATTAACCTACAAAATATATACATAGAAGCTTTATTAAAAACATCAATGTGGGCGCTGAATAAATGTCTCAGTACACCTTATTGTAATTAAACATAATTGGTCCAAAGTTCAGTACACTTATATTTTAAAACTGGATTATAGAAACAATCAAATGTTTATAAACTGCAAGTGTGATAATATGAAGCAATATAGTATTATCCATCATATACAAGTGTGTTACTATGAAACCCACATCATTTATCTTATTCTAAGCCAATAGTCTAATAGGTCTCCCTGTTTCCATTCTCACTATCCCCACATCTCTCTCTCAGCACCTATTTATCCTTTAAACATACAAGAGAAATCATTTCATTCCATTCTCAGAACTGTCCAGTGGCTTTTGATCATATTCCAAAATCAAATGCAATTATTTTAATAGTTATCCAGCCCCAATATGAGTAAGATCTCTTCCTCTACCTCACTCACTCCATTTCCTGCCACTGTTCTTAAACATTCCCTTCAGTCACACTGATATGCTGAGTGTTCCTTACCCCAGATATTTGGCTCAATCTCTCCCTTCTGTGAGGTTCACAAGTCACTTATTTGAGAGGTCATCTCTGGTTATTTTGCATACAGTAAGAAACCAAAACTGCACAGTTAATGTCTCCTGTATTTTTTTGGTTTTAACTGCAACATAAAATCCGATGTTTATCACAGCATTTACATTGTTCATTTCATCTGTCTCAACCCATGGATAGGGTGTGCAGGGTTGTCTATGAACACAGTTTTTATAAACCATCAATGGATATTTGACAAATACAAGAATGCATCTTAGGTTCTACGTTTCAATGTAGTTTTAAAGGATAAGTTGTAGTACTGTAATTTTCTACTCTCTCTCACACACACATATTTTAATGTTATACAAATTAACTATTGATGACTTTCAATTTCTTGCTTAAAACTATTTAAGGTGCAATACACAATGCAGACAGCAGTATTAAAAAGTCAATAATGCTTAAAGTCAGTGTGGATATTGAAATGTCTTGTAAAATCAAAGGAAATTTTAAATTAATCTATCATGGTTTGGTTTCTCTTAAAAATCAACTAATGTATCTTAATATATATATATTTTTAACCAAAGCATGTATGACTCAGATGTCATCATGATTATATTTTAGACTTGAGAGACATAAAGTGAGCAACTCTATAAGTAAAGTGTCAGAAAAAAAAAATATAAGAACATCAGATAGTGATTAACAGATTAATGAAAAATCTGTAACAGAATATTGTTCAGATCTATTTGATTTGTGAAGGATCAGAGTGGCAGCAGTCAGTCAGAGGTAGTTTTAAGTGAAGTGGGACATTTCTAGAGACTCTTAATCCAATTGTAAAAATCAATGAAAAAAATATCACACTAGCTGCTCAGTATGGTAGAATCTGTGGGAGCTTGTAGACCATTTCAAAGGAACAGAGATAATGCAAGAGAGTGATTATGGTGTGCTGAATTAGAGAGGTATTGATGGAAATGCTGAGAAGTTGAACATTTCTCAATATGCTTTACATGTGCTAATGACAGATGTGGGATGAGAGAGAAAGTGTCCAGCAAGATACATCTTTTTTAGAAACAGAAAAACAGAGTTCTAAAACTTGAGATTGAGTAGATTTAAAAACAAACTGCAGGGTGATACACTTTTTTTTTAATTTTATTTTATTTTACTTTACAGTACTCTACTGGTTTTGGCATACATTCACATGAATCCACCACGGGTGTACATGAACTCCCAAACATGAAACCCCCTCCCNTCTTGAGAATCCCTTGGACTGCAAGGAGATCCAACCAATCCATTCTGAAGGAGATCAGCCCTGGGATTTCTTTGGAAGGAATGATGCTAAAGCTGAAACTCCAGTACTTTGGCCACCTCATGCAAAGAGTTGACTCACTGGAAAAGACTCTGATGCTGGGAGGGATTGGGGGCAGGAGGAGAAGGGGACGACAGAGGATGAGATGGCTGGGTGGCATCACTGACTCGATAGACGTGAGTCTGAGTGAACTCTGGGAGCTGGTGATGGACAGGGAGGCCTGGCTTGCTGTGGTTCATGGGGTCACAAAAAGTCAGACACAACTGAGCAACTGAACTGAACTGAAATGTGTAGTGTCACTCACTTAGAGCCAGACATCCTGGAATTTGAAGTCAAGTGGGCTTTAGAAACCATCACTATGAACAAAGCTAGTGGATGTGATGGAATTCCAGTTGAGCTGTTTCAAATTCTGAGAGATGATGCTGTGAAAGTGATGCACTCAGTACGCCAGCAAATCTGGAAAACTCGGCATTGGCCACAGGACTGGAAAATGTAAGTTTTCATTCCAATGCCAAAGAAAGGCAATGCCAAAGAATGCTAAAACTACCACACAATTGCATTCACCTCACATGCTAGAAAAGTAATGCTCAGAATTCTGCAAACTAGGCTTCAGCAATATGTGAACCGTGGTCTTCCAGATGAATGTAAGTTTTCATTCCAATGCCAAAGAAAGGCAATGCCAAAGAATGCTAAAACTACCACACAATTGCATTCACCTCACATGCTAGAAAAGTAATGCTCAGAATTCTGCAAACTAGGCTTCAGCAATATGTGAACCATGGTCTTCCAGATGTTCAAGCTGGTTTTAGGAAAGGCAGAGGAACCAAAGATCAAATTGTCAACATCTGCTGGATCATGGAAAAAGCAAGAGAGTTCCAGAAAAACATCTATTTCTGCTTTATTGATTATGCCAAAGCCTTTGACTGTCTGGATCACAGTAAACTGTAGAAAATTCTGAAAGAGATGGGAATACCAGACCAATTGACCTGCCTCTTGAGAAATTTGTATTCAGGAAGCAACAGTTAGAACTGGACATGGAACAACAGACTGGTTCCAAATAAGAAAAGGGTATGTCAAGGCTGTATATTGTCACTCTACTTATTTAACTTATATGCAGAGTACATCATGAGAAACACTGAGCTGGAGGAAGCATAAGCTGGAATCAAGATTTCTGGGAGAAATATCAATAACCTCTGATATGCAGATGACACCACCCTTATGGAAGAAAATGAAGAGGAACTAAAAAGTCTCTTGATGAAAGTGAAAGATGAGAGTGAAAAAGTTGGCTTAAAGCTCACCATTCAGAGAACTAAGATCATGGCATCCGGGCCATCACTTCATGGGAAATAGATGGAGAAAAAGTGGAAACAGTGTCAGACTTTATTTTTGGGGGCTCCAAAATCACGGCATATGGTGATTGATTGCAGCCATGAAATTAAAAGATGCTTACTCCATGGAAGGAAATTTATGACCAACCTAGATAGCATATTTAAAAGCAGAGATATTACTTTGCCAATAAAGGTCCATCTAGTCAAGGCTATGGTTTTTCCAGTGGTCATGTATGGATATGAGAGTTGGACTGTGAAGAAAGCTGAGTGCTGAAGAATTAATGCTTTTGAACTGTTGTGTTAGAGAAGACTCTTGAGAGTCCTTTAGACTGCAAGGAGATTGAAGCAGTCCATTCTAAAGGAGATCAGTCCTGGCTATTCATTGGAAGAACCGATGTTGAAGTCGAAACTCCAATACCTTGGCCACCTCATATCAAGAATTGACTCGTTGGAAAAGACCCTGATGCTGGGAGGGATTGGGGGCAGGAGGAGAAGGGGATGACAGGGTATCAGATGGTTGGATGGCATCACCGACTCTATGGACATGAGTTTGAGTGAACTCCACGGGTTGGTGATGGATAGGGAGTCCTGGAGAGCTGCGATTCATGGGGTCGCAAAGAGGCGGACACGACTGAGAGACTGAACTGAAATGAATGTGTAGTGCTTAATCATCATACATGAGGTAGTATATTAAATCATACTTTTGCCAGAATGAGTCCATATTAAATCACATTTAAGTATTAGACAAAACTCTAACTCAAAAAGATATATGCACCCCTGTGTTCACAGCAGCACCATTCACAAAAGCTATGACATAGAAATAACCTAAAACGCCCATTGACAGATGAACAAATAAATAAGATGTAGTACAATGGAATACTACACTGTCATCAAAAAAAGAGTGAAATAATGCCATTTACAGCAACATGGATGGACCTGCAGATGATCATACTAAGTGAAGTATGTCAGAAAGAGAAAGACAACTATCATATATCACTTATATGTGGAATCCAAATCTTGGCACAAATGAACTTATCTGTGAAAGAGAAACAGACTCATGGACATGGAGAACATACTAATGGTTGCCAAGGGGAAGTAGGCAGGGAGAGGAAGACTCCCGTGGAGTGGGAAGCTGGGATTCAGATGTAAGCTATTGTATAGAGAATGGATGAACAAGGTGCTGTTGATAGTACAGCGAACTATATTCAATATCTTATGATAAATCATAATGGAAAATAATACTGAAAGAAAGAATGCATATTTATATGTGTGTGTAACTGAAGTGCTTTAATGCACAGTATAAATTAACCCAACATTGTAAATCAGTTACACTTTAATAAAAATTTTAAAAATATAGTCAAAATGTAATTTGATTTCCCACATATAATAATGTTTTTCAACTTTGTGGGGATAGATTCAGTTAATAGATTCCAAGATTATATTTTCTCTGTGTGTCACTTGTCTCAATATTACATCAATAGTCAAGATAATACATGTTGAAGAACAACTTCCATATAAACTCTCAAAAGCAAGAATAGGATCATTATTTAGTAAGGGACTGGACCACAAGATAGTTTAGTAGAACCTAAATTAATTGATACAACTACTTTAGACAGCGTTCTCATGTTACAGACATTTCCAGAAAAATGTCTTTTGGTATGTTTGTTTAAAATGTTATGAGCATAGCTACAAATGACTCAACTGTGTTCCCTTTTATGGCAGAGTAATGTTCCACTGTATATGTGTACCACAACTTCTCTATCCATTCATCTGTTTATGGATATTTTAAGGTGCTTCCATGTCCTGGCTACTGTAAATAGTGTTACAATGAACACTAGAACAATTTTGGATCATTTATACTGATGTGATGGACCTAGAGTCTGTCATACAGAGTGAAGTAAGTCAGAAAGAGAAAAACAAATATCATATCTTAACACATATGTATGGAATCTAGCAAATGGTACAGATGGACCTATTTTCAGGGCAGGGATAGAGTGAACATGTGGACGCAGCAGGGGAAGAGGAGGCTGACAAGAAGTGAGAGAGTAGCGCTGACATACATAAGCTACCATATGTAAACTAACTGGCTAGTGGGAAGCTGCTGTAAGAGACAGGGAGCTCAGTTTGGTGCTCTGTGATGATCTAGAGGGGTGGGATGTGGGGGTGGGAGGGAGGCTCAAGAGCTGTCTCTTATACACATCTAGATGTGTATAAGAGACAGAGGCTGTATATTGTCACTCTACTTATTTAACTTATATGCAGAGTACATCATGAGAAACACTGAGCTGGAGGAAGCATAAGCTGGAATCAAGATTTCTGGGAGAAATATCAATAACCTCTGATATGCAGATNTGGGATGTGGGGGTGGGAGGGAGGCTCAAGAGGGAAGCATTAGGTACACATATGGCTGACTCACTTTGCTGTACAGCAGAAACTAAAACAACATTTAGACTAATTATACTCCAATAAAAATTGGTATGAGCATTTGGGAATATAAAAAAGCATACACTCAATGCAGATGAATATATCCTGCACAACAAAAAATGACATGATCAAGAACTTTATTTCCAAATTATATCTTTTCTGCAAATGCTTTTAGATCACTGCAGATAGAATACCATCGTGCTCAAAAGAATAGTCTTTCCAAAATGTTTCTAACATTCAAAAGTAGTACATAAAATCTTCAAGAACTTTTAATTTAAAAATTTTAGAAAAGTCATAGCATCTGCAAATTAGTTCAGCCAAAAACTTATTAAAGACAACAGAAAAACTCAATTATATTATATTTCCGGAAGCACTGACTACTTACCTAAATTACAGTCATCAGGAACATCAGCTGCAACTACACTCTTCAGATTTTTGCTCCAGGCAACTTAAATCTTAGAACTGCTTTGGAAAGGGGATCCATGAAAATGAAATAAGACAACTAATTGTTGCATTAAGCTCATTGTGGCACAGGAAAAAGAGAAATAAAGTCATTTGGTAAGAGGTCACGTCCTACTAAAAGCTTGTATTATCTAAGTTCTAAAGGATCATCTCCATAAATCTTCTATGTACTTTCTTGTTTTATTTAATAACGTTGCTTGTTTACTTCGTTATGTTGCCCTGTGTTTATTGAGAACTCATCATTCTCATTCTCTAGCCACTGAAAGGTTCCTCTCCAGCTTCAGACTTTGCAAGATCTTCAAACTTTGTTATGTATCAGTTACTTGTAACTGATATAGATGCTTGTAAATGATCTAGACTCTCAAGTCCCAACTCTAAACGACTAATTCATCAGCTGTGAGAGGAATACAGGAAGAGACGAATAACAAACAACTACAAAAAACAAACACAAAAAAACACTAAAAATTATTCTATCTTTGAAGTATTTTCACTAGTTTTCCCAGGTATACTTCTTACTTTTTACAAAATACAGTAATTAAAAAAAAAAAGTCAAGTAGCTGTAAGGGACAGTAAAAGTAAATAATCATTCTTTGGGCTTCCCAAGTGGCTCGCTCAATGGTGAAGAACCTGTCTGTCAGTGCAGGAGACAGTGAGATGCAGGTTTGATGCCTGGGTTGGGAAGATCCCCTAGAGGAGGACATGGCAACCCACTCTGGTATTGTTGCCTGGAGTACCTCACAGAGAAGCCTGGTGGGCTATGGTCCAAGGGACCTTACAGAGTCAAACATGCCTGCAGCAACTGAGCATAGCATAATCTTGTGTTTCTGCAATCCAATGCCCTCTCCCCAGAAAGAAATACTAGTAACACTTCACCTCCTTTTTCCCTTCTTAGATTTTCTGGTGGGTGCCTCTATCAATAAAATCATGTGTCTATATTGATGCTTCTTTTCTTATAGTTAAAACATCATCTATATGTTATCCTATGACTGAAAAAGGCATAGCTCACTCAGACAATATAAATTTCCCCAATCTCAATAACAGTAGATGACTAATTTAGTCCTCTAGGTCATGATATAAATTCCATATTCAAATATTTAGTGAAAACTAGGTCTGTCTGAAAACATTTATGTATTTTCAAATCTCATTTATTTTTCTATGTCAATTTTCAAATTGACCTATCAAAGCTCTGGTTATGTTTCCATTATTTGATTCCTTTTGAGACCATGGGGATTCCCTGATAGCTCAGCTGGTGTAAAATTCACCTGCAATGCAGGAGACCTGGGTTTGACCCCTGGAGAAGGGAAGAGCTACCCACTCCAGTATTATGGCCTGGAGAATTCCATGACTGTATAGGCCATGGGGTTGCAAAGAGTCAGATATGACTGAGCGAATTTCACTTTAAGGCCTTGAGTTCATAAACAGAAGCAGGAAGTATTACAGGTGACAGTCTTGGTAGATGCATGTGGTGAACCTTCTTATCTCTTTCCCAAAGCATTGCAAGCAGTGATAAGGCTGCATCCATGATCCATTACCAAACTTTGGATGAAGTGGAATAGTTTCAATATATTATGAATATCATGTATTTTATTTATCTATATTAACTGGCTAAAGCTTTGTGCCTAGATAGTACATAATTAACATGTCACAAAAGCTTAACTATAAAACTGTTCACTATTTAGAAGAATAAATTCACATTCCATTAAATAAGGATCATCACCACTTTGATGGTCTGCATGTTGCTTTTTAATAGCAATATAAGTAACCAGAAAATTAAATAGGTCTTTTATCTAATACTTATTTTCACATTTGAGTGTAGTCCTGGCAGAATATGACTGAGACAGCTGCAACTGATCAGGTTCCATTAATGTGAGATTGCTTGTGAAGTAGTACATTTTCTAATATCTTGTGTGGAAATGTCATGCAAATTATTTGTAAATGTAAAATCCTCAAGAGCAAAGCTACATTAACTGTTCTTATTGCAAAGGTATGCTCAATAATTTGCAATCCATCAATGGCTGAATTGAAAATAAATTGTTTCTCTGCAGTTCCAAAGTGCAGTAGAAATGTAAACAGCACCATCTTCTGGATTATACAAATTCTCATAATTGTTTTAGAAGATGCAATAGACATGGTCTTTTAAACAGATATCTAACATACTAAATATTACACGTGTATACTGTATATTTAAAAGTTTCTAAGTTATAAGAGTGGCAATTAGTGATATTAAAAGTAATGTGTTGATAAAATATAAGCATTTTTGTATATATTAATTTGAATATTGAATTATAATCCAAGTATAAATACTTAAGAATGTAATAAATAAGAGGATACAATTCTTGTCTTATTGATTTCATCTGTCCATAGTTTCTGTCAGTTTATGAAGTATATGAAGTAGAGAAAATAGCATTTCATAATTTGGATATTTCATGAAAATATAAAAAAGAAAATAGACACAATATCAACAAATACAGTCAATGATCACATCTGGAAAGGCAAACCTCAATAAATTATTCTCCCAAATAGCTAAAAGAAAATTATTTCACCACTTTAACATTTTCTTATCTCACTGTTAATTATCCTTAACAGGAAGAAAGTATTCAAGGACATTGTGTGCCTTGTAATATCGCTATGTTTTCAACTGAAATATAATTCTAGTGATTTAATTTTATATTTGTGGGTTGCCATTGCCTTCTCCTATTTGCTAATAACAAAGAGTAAATTTAAAATACCTTTATTTTTTAGTTCAAAGAAAGTTGCAAAAAAAAAAAGCTAGAAAAATTGAGGGAAAGCAAGATATGAGAATTAGAAAATGAAGTAACAGAAAAATATAATTAATGAAATTTTTTATTCTTGTTCACTCTGTCATTCCCCTAACAGATGCTCTTTTCACTTTCTGTCCTCTATGGCTGGCCCTCACCTTTCTTCTACTTATTAGCCATCTCCTGGTGTCAGTTTATTTCTGCCTCAGGCTGGACAGCAGGACCTTGCTCTTTAAACACTGCCTTCTCAGTGTTTTCAATTATATGTGAGTCCCTGCATCTGCACCCATGGACACCTTATGTTTGACAAAGGAAGCAAGACTATGCAATGGATTAAAGACAATCTCTTTAACAAGTGGTGCTGGGAAAACTGGTCAACCACTTGTAAAAGAATGAAACTAGATCACTTTCTAACACCATACACAAAAATAAACTCAACATGGATTAAAGATCTAAACGTAAGACCAGAAACTGTAAAACTCCTAGAGGAGAACATAGGCAAAACACTCTCCGACATAAATCACAGCAGGATCCTCTATGATCCACCTCCCAGAATACTGGAAATAAAAGCAAATATAAACAAATGGGATCTAATTAAAATTAAAAGCTTCTGCACAACAAAGGAAACTATAAGCAAGGTGAAAAGACAACCCTCTGAATGGGAGAAAATAATAGCAAATGAAGCAACTGACAAACAACTAATCTCNAGGCAAAACACTCTCCGACATACATCACAGCAGGATCCTCTATGACCCACTCCCAGAATATTGGAAATAAAAGCAAAAATAAACAAATGGGATCTAATTAAACTTAAAAGCTTCTGCACAACAAAGGAAACTATAAGCAAGGTGAAAAGATGGCCTTCAAAATGGGAGAAAATAATAGCAAATGAAGCAATTGATAAACAACTAATCTCAAAAATATACAAGCAACTCCTGCAGCTCAATTCCAGAAAAATAAACGATGCAAGCAAAAAATGGGCCGAAAAACTAAATAGACATTTCTCCAAAGAAGATATACAGATGGCTAATAAACACATGAAAAGATGCTCAACATCACTCATTATCAGAGAAATGCAAATCAAAACCACAATGAGGTACCATTTCATACCAATCAGAATGGCTGTGATCCAAAGGTCTACAAGCAATAAATGCTGGAGAGGGTGTGGAGAAAGGGAACCCTCTTACACTGTTGGTGGGAATGCAAACTAGTACAGCCACTATGGAGAACAGTGTGGAGATTCCTTATAAAACTGGAAAGAGAACTGCCTTATGACCCAAAAATCCCACTGCTGGGCATGCACACCAAGGAAACCAGAATTGAAAGAGTCACATGTACCCCAATGTTCATCACAGCACTGTTTATAATAGCCAAGACTTGGAAGGAACCTAGATGTCCATCAGCAGATGAATGGATAAGAAAGCTGTGGTACATATACACAATGGAGTATTACTCAGCCATTAAAAAGAATACATTTGAATCAGTTCTAATGAGGTGGATGAAACTGGAGCCGATTATACAGAGTGAAGTAAGCCAGAAAGAAAAACACCAATACAGTGTACTAACACATATATATGGAATTTAGAAAGATGGTAACGATAACCTTGTATGCGAGACAGCAAAAGAGACACAGATGTATAGAACAGTCTTTTGGACTCTGTGGAAGAGGGAGAGGGTGGGATGATTTGGGAGAATGGTATTGAAACATGTATAATATCATATGTGAAACAAATTGCCAGTCCAGGTTCGACGCAGGATACAGGATGCTTGGAGCTGGTATACTGAGACGACCCAGAGGGATGGTACAGGGAAGTAGGAAGCATGGGGGTTCAGGGTGGGGAACACGTGTATACCTGTGGTGGTATACAAAGCCAATACAATATTGTAAAGTAATTAACCTCCAATTAAAATAAATAAATGTGTATTAAAAAAAGTTAACCTTCTATCAACTCAACCTTCCAACTTCTTTCAGCTTGGACTGGACTGAATAGTGTAGGCACTTACTGTATGATATACACAACTTACATGTGGCATCTAAAAGACTAAACTCATAGAAACAGAGACTATAGTAATGGTGATTGGGAGCCAGTGAGTGGGGAAGATGGGAGAGGTTGGTGAAAGGGTACAAATTTCTAGTTAGAATATAAATAACCTTTGGGAATCTAATGTAAAGCATCGTGATTATAGGTAGCAATACTGCACTGCACACTTTAAAGTGGCTAAAAAAGTAGATTTTAAATGTTCTCATCACAAACAAGGGAAGGTAATTATATGACATGATAGAGGTGTTAGTAACATTAAGGTGGATAATCATGTTGTATTACATGAGGGTGTCAAACCAACCTCAATTTTACAC
Source organism: Oreotragus oreotragus (assembly GCA_006410675.1). Classification (NCBI taxonomy): domain Eukaryota; kingdom Metazoa; phylum Chordata; class Mammalia; order Artiodactyla; family Bovidae; genus Oreotragus; species Oreotragus oreotragus. Next base: position 45,871 of record SJYX01022702.1, read on the forward strand.
ATTATGTCAGTTATTCATCAAGAAAGTGAAAACGAAAGAAAAGCTAACATTGTTAAAAATGTAAAGTGTGACCTTATTTCTTTGGGTTGAGGTTTGCTAGCATCAGATTTGAGATCCTAGATCCCTGTTTTCCTTAGATGTGAATGTCTGAGTATAGAATTTCTACAAGTTGCTGATTCTGTCTCCAATTACTATTTCCAAAAGTAAAAAAAGAAAAAAAAAATGCAGGGGAATGTTGGGGAGCAGAGGCTAGCTGGTATATAGGCCCAAAGGGAAGACAATTTATAGTAAAACAATAAAATGCTTATTTGACATTTTATGTGTATTATGTACATAGTTACATAATATTATATGTTTGTAAATATTTACATAATATAATGTAAAACATAATATTATATATATATATGAGGACATTGATTAAAATGAAATCTAGGCACAAACAGCAATTTAAATGAAATTTTTAGAAATTTAGTCTTCCCTTTGAGGTCCATTGAGAGCCATTAAAAATGTTTAAGCAGGGGAATGGCATGAACAAAAGTCTTTGTTTCATGAAGAATCTCTTCTCCAGCACAGAAATTCAAACAAAGGAAAGCAGTCTTGGAGGGGGAAAAATCAAAAACAAAAAACTGAGGAATTTGTTTGGGGAACTGCTAAGATCTGATGACAATTTTGGTTTTCTGATCAATTTAGGAAGAAGAGAGAGAGAATACCCCTCAGATTTTAGTCCTCTGTTCATAAATGACGGTTCCCTAACATAAGTTAGGGAACATAACATAGTATAAGGGAACAGGGCACATAACATAAGGGAACAGGGCACGTAACATAAGGGAACAGGGCAAAGGAAAATATTAGGGAGAAATTTGATCATTCAGTTTAAAAAATATAGATTTTGAGATATATGCTATTGGTACTGTCTGCTATAGAAAAGTGCTAAGTTGATACTTCCTCTGTATATACCAGGAAAAAGGAACACTGTCGGTAACAACATAGTTGTGAGCTCACTAAGATCATCTGAATTGCAAGTACAGATAATTATATCCATTTTGTTTGTTAAATGAACCCAAGAGAATAAACAAGGTCATTGACAGAGCATATTCAGTTCAGTTCAGTCGCTCAGTCGTGTCTGACTCTTTGCAACCCCAGGAATCGCAGCACGCCAGGCCTCCCTGTCCATCACCAACTCCCGGAGTTCACCCAAACTCATGTCCATCAAGTTGGTGATGCCATCCAACCATCTCATCCTCTGTTTTCCCCTTCTCCTCCTGCCCCCAATCCCTCCCAGCAACAGAATCTTTTCCAGTGAGTCAACTCTTCACATGAGGTGGCCAAAGTACTACAGTTTCAGCTTTAGCATCAGTTCTTCCAAAGAACACCCAGGACTGATCTCCATTAGGATGGATTGGTTGGATCTCCTTGCAGTCCAAGGGACTCTCAAGAGTCTTCTCCAACACCACAGTTCAAAAGCATTAATTCTTTGGCGCTCAGCTTTCTTCACAGTCCAACTCTCACATCCATACATGACTATTGGAAAAACCATAGCCTTGACTAGACAGACCTTTGTTGGCAAAGTAATGTCTCTGCTTTTTATATGCTATCTAGGTTGGGGATATATAAATGAAAGAAGCATTGTATTACTAGGTAACAGGATAACTAGAGAGAGATGGCTTTTTAAGAAACCAAGTACAAGATGAGAGAAGGAACAGAAAAATGGTGCTTTGAAATATATGAAAAGTAAATTATGAAAGGGAATGTTTAAAAGTGCCCAAGGCTGTTGAAGCTCAGGTAACACTGGGTCAAATGTGTCTATAGAAACTTTTTATCTATGCAAGAGCAATTTTTGGATTTTTGGCTGCTAAAGAAGTATTCATAATATGCGTGATAATAACTGTCTTTTTTCCCCCGTAAGCACACTTGTCTTTCTTTCACACTTTTATTCACTCTGAATAAGACTGTGTGTGTTCTGTGTGCTCAGTTGCTAGGTTGGGTCTGACTTTTTGAGACCCCATGATTGTAGTCCGCCAACTACTCCATCCATGGAATTTTCCAGGCAAGAATACTGGAGTGAGTTGCTATTTCCTATTCCAGGGGATTTGCAAGACCCAGCAATCCAACTGAGTCTCCTACACCTCTTGCCCTGGCCGGCAGATTCTTTAACACTGTGCCACCTGGGAAGCATAAGACTATACAGAGATTTATTTGAAGATTACACTTGGAATAGATAATTGAGTTTAGCTTAGCCATCTCTTATTTCACCTTGAGAGTGAGTCTTTACCATATGACTTTCCAGTGCTTTTTGTATTGATGCTTCCTCCTCAAGAGGGAGAGTCCTGCTTCTATCACATGATACTGTGATGAAACTGGTGCATTAGTTTACTGGGACTGCTTTAAAGCAGATTGATAAACTGAGTGGTTACAGAAATGTATTGTTTGATGATTCTGGAGGTTAGAAGCTGCAGTCACGGTGGAAGCAGAGTTGTCTCTATCTATGGGCTCTGAGGTAGAATTTGTCCCATGTCTCCTTCCTGTCTTCTGGTAATCTCAGGCTTTCCTTGGCTGGTAGATGGTGTTCTCCCATCTATAGGAGACTTCCCATAGTCTTGCCTCTGTACTTGTCTATGTCTGCATCCCAATTTCCCCTTTAACAAGGATACTTGTCATACTGAATTCAGATGCACTTAATGTCTTTATTTTAACTTGATCGTATACGAAGACTCTTTTTTTCTTTCTTTTCTTTTCAATATCAACACTCAGTTGTGTCCAACTCTTTGCAACCCCATGGACTATAGCGTGCCAGATTCCTCTGTCCATGGGATTTCCCAGACAAGGATACTGGAGTGGGTTGCCATTCCCTTCTCCAGGGGATCTTTCTGGCTCAGGGATCGAACCTGCATCTCCTGTGTCTCCTGCAATGGCAAGCAGAATTTTTATCACTGTGTCACCTGGTGATCATATACAATGACTCTATTTCCACATAAAGTCACATTAATGGGTATTGGGGGTTAAGATTTCATCATCCTTTGGGAGGATGAGTCAACTCGTAACTGTAGGAAGTCTGCCTAATTGCTGGTGCCAGTATTAGCTATCAAACCTGAAGCCATATTCTCCAATTTAGTTATTTTCATCAGAAAGGTTAACTTTTGGCTTCCATAAATACATTCTCCACATCTCAATTTGTTCAGAAGCCACATAGGAAAAGATATTTATTATTTATTTGGCTCTCTCAAAGTTCCCACATGTGGGAAGAATGTCGTTTGCAGAACTCCTGGGATCATCACAAAGACAGGCTGAGCCAATTTGTACCAGCTCACAAGATCCGGTGTTAAATTTTTGTTACATATTTAAGAATTTTGAGAGTTAATTGTATACAGTTTTTATTAATAATTAAATTGTATGAACTTGACAAATATATTACAGTGTATACACACAACTCATTGGTTCCTAATTGTTTAACTTCATTTTCCTACTGTCCATGCACTTGAGTTTTGGGCTCTATTGTATCTATGTGGTAGAACTACTGCATAACACTAATGATGTGTAGCTGTGCATCTCTTTCCAGCTTTGCACTAGTGACATCATAATGGTAACTGGAAACTTATCATAATAGGCATATTTAGTCCACATATGTTAGCAAATAGTATCAGTACTAATCAGGACTTTGTTTATGATTTTGTTAAACCTCTTAAGAATGTGATTGAGGCAACACATTTGAATATGTTTTGCCTGCAGCTGACATTTTGTAAATAGCCAAGAAAAAGAGAGAGAGAGAAAAATAATGTTCCAGTATTCCAACACCTCTTATACAATAAAACGGTCCCTTGCATCACTGGGAAGTGAATGGATTTCCAACATAAATTGGCATTATTTTATTTTTGTTTTAACTCATTAATATAAACAATAATGCAAACAACACTCTCACTGAATTTTGAAGAATCAGTTGCTAAATCTTCACTAGTACATCCCAGAATAGTAAGAAATTAATGGTTGGAGGTTTGTTTGTTGTTTTGCTTTTGGCTAAGAATCCTGACACTACAGGCAAGCTGAAAGATATGTAGTCAATATAGCTTTGTTGGTTTGTTTATGTATTGGAAGGGATTTCAAAGGTTTAAATATTCACTAAAAATTTTATGTATGTAGAGAGAGAGAGATACTGAATCTGAATGGGAAGGTAATATACTTGAAGAGAAGGGATAAGAGCATACTGTGATATGATTGGAGAGTTTGGTCATGAGAGTTGGAGGCAATTCTCCCTTCCATCCTGAGAAGAAGCAACAAAATCATGAGTGTGTGCAGGTGTAGGTAAACTAGTAACTGGTACTGCAATATACTGGAAGAATCACACTTGATGTTTTTACATTTTTCTATAGAAAAAGTTTTGTATTGAGAGTGCAAAGAAAGTCAGAAAAGTAAAGAACCTTATATGTAACAGTGTAATTTTGAGTAACCTACAGAGACAATGAGTAGTAAAACTAAATATTGGAGAGAATTGGGGGTTGAAGGCAATAATATGTGATATCCTACCAGTTTGTTTATTACCTAATAATTATATGGTTTATCTAACACAAAGCCAAGGGGTAGAAGCTGGAGGGTTGGGTTGATCTTTTTTAATCAAGACAGTTGAAGAGATTCATAAATCAATGAAAACTCTAATCTAGGTAATAGGAAATTTGTCAAAAATATGTCATAGGGAATTTCACCTTTGCATTGTCTTTCTTCTATAATTTATACTGTTTGAAAAAAAGGTAAATTTTTTAAATGAAATAAAAATGCATATTATAAATTCAAGGGTTATCCTTAAAGAAAATCATACAGCTACAGTTATGTCATGCATAAAAAAAATTAAATTCAGAATAATACCTCCAAACTTTCCTTCAAAGAGATACTATTTAGCCACTGATATCTGCTTCCCTGGTGGCTCAGATTGTAAAGAATCTGCCTGCAATGCAGGAGTTGCAGGTGTTGTTGGTTCGATCCCTGGTTTGGGAAAATCCCCTGGAGAAGGGAATGGCTACCCACTCAGTATTCTTGTCTGGAGAATTTCATGGACAAAGAAGCCTGGCAGGCTACAGTCAATGGCACCACAAAGAGTTGGACATGACTGAGTGACTAACACTTGCACTTACTATTTTTATTAAATTTTTTTAGAATACTTTTCACAAAATACTTTTGTGTTTTTCAAATTTTTATCTGATTATAAATAAGTTTTTTAAAGATTTTTTTTATGTGGACCATTTTAAAAGTTTTTATTGAATTTATACAATATTGCTTCTGTTTTGTGTTTCAGTTTTTTGGCCAAAAGACATCAGGGATCTTAGCTTTCTAACCAGGGATCAAACCTGTACCCCCTGTATTGGAAGACAAAATCTTACCCACTTGCCCACCAGAGAAGTCCTGGTCTTAATGATTAGCAGAATGACAATTAAATAGTCTTAATGATAAGCAGAACATAATTAAAATGAAAATAACTATTACTATCCATGATGGTTTCTGTTCCTAAAACTAGTGCTATATTTGAGTAAATATAATTTTAGATTACTCTCTTCTATTAGATAGAAAATAGATTACAGTTAAGTAATATCATTGTTTATTACTCTGCCATTCACTTATCATAAGAAATTCTTGACAAGAAATGTAACTATAGTTTACACACTGATTTTTATTTATTGAACATATTTTCCTGACCAAACTATTCAGTTTGTAGAAGTCCTGGTCTTAATGATTAGCAGAATGACAATTAAATAGTCTTAATGATAAGCAGAACATAATTAAAATGAAAATAACTATTACTATCCATGATGGTTTCTGTTCCTAAAACTAGTGCTATATTTGAGTAAATATAATTTTAGATTACTCTCTTCTATTAGATAGAAAATAGATTACAGTTAAGTAATATCATTGTTTATTACTCTGCCATTCTCTTATCATAAGAAATTCTTGACAAGAAATGTAACTATAGTTTACACACTGATTTTTATTTATTGAACATATTTTCCTGACCAAACTATTCAGTTTGTCTAAAAGACTGGAATTTTTATGATAGTTTATATGTATTTTTACCTGCAGGTAGAAGCAAAATACTATTAACTGAGAGCAATTATCTTCTTTGCTATCAGCACTTTTATTATAAAATACATGCTTAGATGCAAGCTTCCTAAAATCTTTAGAATAGAGTTACTTTTTGTTCTTCTGTAAGTTTATGTAAATGGATCAATAACTCTAAATTAATGGCTCTTAAGTTGTGGTTCCCGGAGGAGTAACTTCCATCTTAACTTGGAACTTAATAGAAATACAGATTCACAGACCTCACCCCAGTCCTGGCACACTGTTCTACAAGCCTTTCAGGTGATTCTGGAGCATACTGAAGGTTGAGAAGTACAGCTATAAATCAGGGTTGTGCAACAGAACTTTCTTTGACGATAGAATTGTTCTATATCTATATTTTTCACAGTACAATAGCCAGCAGCCACATATGCCACTAAATGGCTAGTATGGCCAGAAACTTGACTTTTAACATTATATAATTTTAATTTATTTAAAGGTAAAATTCCATGTGTGGCCANCAGGGTTGTGCAACAGAACTTTCTTTGACGATAGAATTGTTCTATATCTATATTTTTCACAGTACAATAGCCAGCAGCCACATATGCCACTAAATGGCTAGTATGGCCAGAAACTTGACTTTTAACATTATATAATTTTAATTTATTTAAAGGTAAAATTCCATGTGTGGCCAATTTCTATTGTTTTGGACAGTACAAGTCTGAGTAAAATCCACAATTTGTGTATTAGAATCACAGACAGTTAGATTCTAAAATAAATAAAAGCTGATTACATCTTTTTAGTATTGGAAAAATTGCTGAAGATTGCTTTGGCTATTGTAATTCTTGATGCTATAATTTACTAAGCTATTGAAGTCCTTGATGCTATAATTTAGTAAAAGAAAAAATAATAACCCATTACAATTATGATAGTAGCAAAATTTTTATAATAGAGTCATTTACCTGGGCAAAAGTTTTGAGGCAAAAATTGAATACACAATGTTTGTATTTTTTAACAAAAAGTGTATCTGAGTTGTGGAAAGCAGAAAGTTCAGATGTTCTACACACCCTATATAATCCTCTCTCCTTAAGTGGATTGGGGCCAGTGAAAGTGATGGACTCATGGTCATGGTTAGGTTAGAAATAAATAAAATTTTCAAGTGCAATAAATGTCCTTAAGCACTTGATAGTAAGATAATCAAAAGGGAGATGATTCTGAATGAAACTGTCAGGTGAATTTTTAAGGGAGAGAGTCATAACCATAACCAAGGGGTTTTATTACTGGGCTATAAGAATGGTTCAACATGAAAACCAGTTAGGCAATATCACCAAAAAGAATGCAATACTTAGGAATAAACTTAAGGAAACTAAAGACTTGTATAACAAAACCCAAATATTGATGAAATAAATTAAAGAAGGCACAATTCAATGGAAAGACATTCATGTTTATGGATCAAAAGACTTGGTATTAAAATATTTCCTCTAACCAAATCTATCTATAAATTCATTGCTGCTGTTGCTGCTGCTTTCCTATCAAAATTCCAATGGCATATTTTATACAGAGAAAAATCCCAAAAGTCATATGGAACCTCAAAAGANATGGAAAGACATTCATGTTTATGGATCAAAAGACTTGGTATTAAAATATTTCCTCTAACCAAATCTATCTATAAATTCATTGCTGCTGTTGCTGCTGCTTTCCTATCAAAATTCCAATGGCATATTTTATACAGAGAAAAATCCCAAAAGTCATATGGAACCTCAAAAGACCCTGAATAGCCAAAGCAATCTTCAGCAAGAACAAAAACTGAAGGCATCACAATTCCTGATTTCAAAATGTATTTTAGAGTTACAGTAATTAAAACTGTATGATATTGTCATGAAGTCAGACATTTAAGTCAGTGGAACAGAATAAAAACTCCAGAAAATAGTTATCTCGAGAGTCAACTAATCTTGACAAGGATGTAAAAAATACACAGTGGAGACTTTACACTCTGAAGAACAAATGATATTAAGAAAATTGGATATTAATATGCAACAGAATGAAACTGGATGCCTATCTTACATCATAAACAGAAATTAATTCAAAATAGATTAAAGACTTAACTGTAATAAATGAGACTGTAAAACTCCTAAAAGGAAACATAAGTAAAAAGATTCATAACATTGTGAAACAAGAAATAAAGGCAAAAATAGGTAAATGAGACATCAGACTAAAAAGCTTTTGCACAATCAAGGAAACAATAAACAGAGTGAAATTAGAAATCAATTATTGTAGACTAGCTCATATATGCTGAATTAAATCTTGGGTTGAGTATTTTCCACTAATTAATGTAATCAATAGTGAAAAACCACTGAATTATGACCACTATTGCTAAACTTTCTACTTGAGGGCTGGGAAATGAGATGCAATGTATTTTANTCACAAAGACAGACCTTGAACTCAATCTGAGATAGATCCTGTCTCTTATACACATCTCGCGTGGAAGCTGTCCCACAGTCTGGTTTGCTAGCCGCAGTTAGTTCATTCTGGTGACGCGCGGCGGGACGCTCCTGCCCGATTCTGAAAGCACCGCAGCCCGCGCCTGCCGCGCCTCCCTGCCCTGCCCCCACTGGGTAATGGCGGACCCAGGCGTTTGCGCTGCTTTTCCGCTGGGTGAGTTACTGTTGGGCTTGTCATCTGTTGGTTTTAATTGTTCATTTATTTTTCCTTCCTGTTATGTTGCCCTCTGTGTTTACAAGGCTCGCCACAGACTCGGCAGGGAGAGTGTTTCCTGGCGTTTGGAAACCTCTCTTCTTAAGCTTCCCTTCCTGGGACGGGCTTCCCTTCCCGGGACGGAGCTCCCTCCCCACCTCCTTTGTCTCTTTTTTTTTCGGCTTTTATATTTTTTCCCCTACCTGCTTTTGAAGTCGGTGCTCTGTTTTTCTGGGTGCCTGATGTCCTCTGCCCGCATTCAGAAGTTGTTTTGTGGAGTTTGCTCAGCCTTGAGATGTTCTTTTGATGAATCTGTGAGGGAGAAAGTGGTGTCCCCGTCCTATTCTTCCGCCATCTTGACCGGAACCCCTGCACTTACTATTTTTATTAAATTTTTTTAGAATACTTTTCACAAAATACTTTTGTGTTTTTCAAATTTTTATCTGATTATAAATAAGTTTTTTTAAAGATTTTTTTTGATGTGGACCATTTTAAAAGTTTTTATTGAATTTATACAATATTGCTTCTGTTTTGTGTTTCAGTTTTTTGGCCAAAAGACATCAGGGATCTTAGCTTTCTAACCAGGGATCAAACCTGTACCACATGTATTGGAAGACAAAATCTTACCCACTTGCCCACCAGAGAAGTCCTGGTCTTAATGATTAGCAGAATGACAATTAAATAGTCTTAATGATAAGCAGAACATAATTAAAATGAAAATAACTATTACTATCCATGATGGTTTCTGTTCCTAAAACTAGTGCTATATTTGAGTAAATATAATTTTAGATTACTCTCTTCTATTAGATAGAAAATAGATTACAGTTAAGTAATATCATTGTTTATTACTCTGCCATTCTCTTATCATAAGAAATTCTTGACAAGAAATGTAACTATAGTTTACACACTGATTTTTATTTATTGAACATATTTTCCTGACCAAACTATTCAGTTTGTCTAAAAGACTGAAATTTTTATGAAAGTTTATATGTATTTTTACCTGCAGGTAGAAGCAAAATACTATTAACTGAGAGAAATTATCTTCTTTGCTATCAGCACTTTTATTATAAAATACATGCTTAGATGCAAGCTTCCTAAAATCTTTAGAATAGAGTTACTTTAAGTTTATGCAAATGGATCAATAACTCTAAATTAATGGCTCTTAAATTGTGGTTCCCAGAGGAGTAACTTCCATCTTAACTTGGAACTTAATAGAAATACAGATTCACAGACCTCACCCCAGTCCTGGCACACTGTTCTACAAGCCTTTCAGGTGATTCTGGAGCATACTGAAGGTTGAGAAGTACAGCTATAAATCAGGGTTGTGAAATGGAACTTTCTTTGATGATAGAATTGTTCTATATCTATATTTTTCACAGTGCAATAGCCAGCAGCCACATATGCCACTAAATGGCTAGTATGGCCAGAAACTGACTTTTAACATTATTTAATTTTAATTTATTTAAAGATAAAATTCCATATGTGGCCAATTTCTATTGTTTTGGACAGTACAAGTCTGAGTAAAATCCACAATTTGTGTATTAGAATCACAGACAATTAGATTCTAAAATAAATAAAAGCTGATTACATCTTTCAGTATTGGAAAAATTGCTGAAGATTGCTTTGGCTATTGTAATTCTTGATACTATAATTTACTAAGCTATTGGAGTTCTTGATGCTATAATTTAGTAAAAGAAAAAATAATAACCCATTACAGTTATGATAGTAGCAAAATTTTTATAATAGAGTCATTTACCTGGGCAAAAGTTTTGAGGCAAAAATTGAAACCTCAAAAGACCCTGAATAGCCAAAGCAATCTTCAGCAAGAACAAAAACTGAAGGCATCACAATTCCTGATTTCAAAATGTATTTTAGAGTTACAGTAATTAAAACTGTATGATATTGTCATGAAGTCAGACATTTAAGTCAGTGGAACAGAATAAAAACTCCAGAAAATAGTTATCTCGAGAGTCAACTAATCTTGACAAGGATGTAAAAAATACACAGTGGAGACTTTACACTCTGAAGAACAAATGATATTAAGAAAATTGGATATTAATATGCAACAGAATGAAACTGGATGCCTATCTTACATCATAAACAGAAATTAATTCAAAATAGATTAAAGACTTAACTGTAATAAATGAGACTGTAAAACTCCTAAAAGGAAACATAAGTAAAAAGATTCATAACATTGTGAAACAAGAAATAAAGGCAAAAATAGGTAAATGAGACATCAGACTAAAAAGCTTTTGCACAATCAAGGAAACAATAAACAGAGTGAAATTAGAAATCAATTATTGTAGACTAGCTCATATATGCTGAATTAAATCTTGGGTTGAGTATTTTCCACTAATTAATGTAATCAATAGTGAAAAACCACTGAATTATGACCACTATTGCTAAACTTTCTACTTGAGGGCTGGGAAATGAGATGCAATGTATTTTATCTATCAGTAAAAGTTTACACAGCAAGTAATATGTCAAGGATTTGAAAATAGGGAATGTGGTTACAGGATCTTTGTGTTTACCCAGTGTTCTAAATTGCCTTTCAAAAGGAACAGTTAATTTGGGAATATGGAAAACAAGCTCTTCTCTTTCTCTTGAGAAAGCTGTTGATCTCCCAAAGCATTGTGACAGATGTTGATGTTAAGGAAAATATCTTAAAAGAAGAAATATGTCTGATAAGGATTGCAAATGTTTATTGTTTTAAGTTACTAAGTTTTGCAATAATTTTGTTATACAGTGGTAGGTAATCATTAGAGTAAAAATCCTCCAGATGAATATATCATAATTTAATATTCCCCTCTAGTTGGATGGGCTTCGCTTGTGGCTCAGCTGGTAAACAATCCTCCTTCAATGCAGGATATCTAGGTTTGATCCCTGGGTTGGGAAGATCCCCTGAGGAAGGGACAGGCTACCCCCTCCAGTATTTTGACGCGGAGAATTTTATGGACTATACAGTCCATGGGGTCGCAAAGAGTTGGACATGACTGAGTGACTGTCACTTTCACTTTCTAGTTGGACATTTAGGTTGTTTCTAGTTTTATCTCATTAATGCAATTATATAATGTTTTAAGATCTATTTCTAGAGATGGAATTTCTATTTAATATAGTAATAATTAAAAATCTTATTTTAAATTATGATAAACATTGTCAAACTACACTCTAAAAAGTTTAACAACTCTACTACATCATACCTCCACCAAAGTGAGGCTTCTAGAATTTGAGGGACAATTAAACCAGAGGAGTTAGTTGTACAAGTAGGCAGATCTTGAAAGCTGTTTACTTTAGCCTGTGTTCTAATACTAAGTTATACATATCAAGAGCAAAATTCTGCAAGACCTGGCAGAAAACAGTACTAGAAGGTTGTGAGGAAAACAGAAATTATAAAAGATGTACACTTGTATAGACATTGCCCATCTGTAATGTTAAATGACTCTGTAGGAGAACACACAATTTTTTCAAGGATACATGGACCATTTACAAAGGTGGACCATTTACAAAGATGAATCATTGTATGGAACAAGAAATAAATCTTGATAAATTTCAAAGAATTTTAATCATAGAAAATATATACCATGACCAAAATGAAATTAAAATCAGCAACAAAAGTATCTGGAAAATCTTCAAATAGTTGAAACCTAAGCAGTTTTCATATAGTCATGAATACATAATAAATAAATAAGAAAACAATTATTTAGAACTGTGAAATAAGAACATTTCACAACAAACTGTGGAAAATTCTTAGAGATGGGAATACCAGACCACCTTAACCTGTCTCCTGAGAAACCTGTATACAGGTCAAGAAGCAACAGTTAGAATTGAACATGGAACAACAGACTGGTTCAAAATTAGGAATGGAGTGAATCAAGACTGTATACTGTGATCCTGTTTATTTAAATTATATTACAGAGTACATCATGGAAAATGCCCATCTGGATGAAGGTCAACTGGAATCAAGATTGCCAGGAGAGAAATATCAATAATCTCAGATATGCAGATGACCACCACCCTTGTGGCAGAAAGTGAAGAGCTTCTTGATGAAAGTGAAAGAGGAGAGTGAAAAAGTTGGCTTAAAACTCAACATTAAAAAAGCTAAGATCATGATATTCGGTCCCATAATTTTCATGGCAATAGATTGGTAAACAATGGAAACAGTGAAATACTTTATTTTCTTGGGCTCCAGAATCACTTCAGACTGTGACTTCAGCCATGAAACTAAAAGATGCTTGCTCCTTGGAAGAAAAGCTTTAACAAACCTAGACAGTGTATTAAAAAGCAGACACATGACTTTGCCAACAAAGGGCCATATAGTGGAAGCTATGGTTTTTCCAGTAGTTGTGTATGGATGTGAGAGTTGGACCATAAAGAAGGCTGAACACCAAAGAACTAATACTTTTGAACAGCAGTGCTGGAGAAGACTCTTGAGAGTCCGTTGGACTGCAAGGAGTCAAAGCAGTCAGTCCTAAAAGAAATCAACCCTGGTATTCATTGGAAAGACTGATGCTGAAGCTGAAACTCCAGTACTCTGGCCACCTGTTGAGAAGAGTCAGCTCTTTGGAAAAGACCCTGATTCTGAGAAAAATAGAGGGCAGGAGGAGAAGGGGACAACAGAGAATGACATGGTTGGATGGCATCACCAACTCAATGGACCTAAGTTTGAGCAAGTTTCTGGAGATGGTAAATTACAGACAGGGTACCTGGTGTGCTGGAGTCAATGGGTTCTCAAGGATTCTGACACGACTGAATGTCTGAACAACAGCAAGTAAAGACATAATCAAAATTTAGATACACAGATGTGTGTCTATTTTATCACAGATGTGTGATGTATTTAAATCAATGCTAAAGGAACCATTCTGGTTTTCAATATTTGCATTTGTAAGAAAAAAAAATTTAAATCAATGAGCAAAGTTTCCTTCATTAGAAATGAGGAAAAAGAGGAGCAAATTAAATCTAAATTAAAATATGGAATTAATAAATATGAGCTGAAGCCAATAAGAAAAAGACAAATAAAATAAAAATGAATAAAATTAAGAGCAAGTTACTTGAAAAGATTAATGAAACTGGTAAAACCCTATCAAGACTTATCAAGAAAAAACTGAAATCAAAGCTTCAACTGAACTACAATCTCACTTAAGGTTAGATATCCTCTTACACCCTTTCTGATTATTGTTAGAATTACTAATATGACCAGTGAAAAAGGAGACATCACTACAAATTCTACAAGAATTAAAAAGAAAATAAGGAAAAATTATGTACAACTTTATGGGAATTAGTTTTACTGCTCAGAGCACATGATAAATTCCAAGAAAGACACAGATTACCACACTGGCATAAGAAGAAAGAAAAAGCCTTAAGTGTCATGTATTTTTGAGAGAATCTGATATTCTAAGAATAACCATCTTATATTTGAAGGAAATATTATATCTATATTCTTTACAAGTAATTTATTTCAACATTTATTAAAGAAACAATGCCAGCATTATACAAAATAATTCAGATAACATAAAAGAAGTAACACTTTCCATTTGTTAAAGGGCCAGCAGAAAATGGACAGCCATGGCTTAAACTAAGATGATGGGGAAAACTGAACAGATATATGATGCCAATAGACTAGAAGGTTCATTATTTTTGAGCTGTCTATTCTCCTTGAATCAACCCAAACATTAAAAAAAAAAAAAAAAATCCATACCAAATTGACCAGGCCCTTCGGTGCTAAGGAGAATTTTATGAGCTGGAACTATTTTAGATTAAATTATAATTTCAAGTCTAGTTAGGTAGGAAATTAGAGAAAACAACTAGTTGATGTAAATACAGAAGATGTGTATAAGAGACAGCAGAGACNAAAAAAAAAAAAATCCATACCAAATTGACCAGGCCCTTCGGTGCTAAGGAGAATTTTATGAGCTGGAACTATTTTAGATTAAATTATAATTTCAAGTCTAGTTAGGTAGGAAATTAGAGAAAACAACTAGTTGATGTAAATACAGATATGTGTGTGGGTGTGTGTGTATGTGTGTATATAATGTATATATATATATAATTTTATTATTTCAGAGTACAACAAAACTTCAGGACACATGGTTATTTTAAGTAATATTAGGCATAATAATTGAGTACTAACCAGGAAATGGACAAAAGAAGATTTGGAGAAATCAAATAGATTAGAGGTTAAGGGAAGTGTGTCCAGAACCCAGCTCCACTGCTGCCTTGTGTTACTGCAAGGAGTAAGGGAAATAGCTGTAAAGTCCTTGGTCAATATCCAGCACATGCTAAAACTTATATAGAGACTTATCATTATTAATATTAATGCTGGAAAATAAATGAAAGCATAGAGTTTTACAAACTCTGAGTTTCACTTTAGTCAGACTTTGCTTTACTTTTGGGAAAGCAGAAAAAAGAAAATAAGACCATTTACATTAATTCAAAGTATATTTTCTATCTGAATAAAACATATTCAGTGAAATTGAGTTTATTATTTATAATCAAATTCCTCATAATTCATCTTAGTAAGTTTATCCATAATTCTCCAGTGAAAACTACTCAGTTTTTATATAGAAGGCTTTCTCTGTGATTTTATTCAAATTCTACTCAATCCAATCAAAATAACTATAAATCAAGAAGATATATTTTGAATCTGATAACTCAAATTTAAGAATAACCTGTGTTTTATTTAGTCTTTTCATTATATGATTAAAGACTAAGAATCAACTTATTTTGAATGGAAAAGATCGAGGAAAATAAAAATTTCTCTGTCATTAAGGAACTTTTTATCTTCTATAGCTCAATGCCTGCCCATTCCAAGAAAAGCCAAATGGCCTTACCTTTTTCAGCAAGGAATTAATACCTGTTGTGAAAAGCCTTTATTAGTGCTAATTGTTCCAGCAAGCAGTGAATGGGGAACAGCAGGACCAGGGGTTGAATGTAACTGTGTGCACTAAAAAGAAGTTCTATACTTCACAGGCTTCTAAGCATGCAGCTAACCCTCCTGATTGCAAAAGGTACAAAGTGCCATTAAAAGGCATCGAGATTTCCCAAAGACAATTATAAAGGCATATAACATCTGTTCTCAATCATGGGCAAAAGGAGAGAAAATGGGCTCCACATGATATGCTACATACAACAAAAGGGTCCAGCTGTGTGAAGGAAAGCGTGTGAAAAGGCAGTGGCCAAGAAAAAACAGGGCAGAGGAAACATTGTTAACAAGGTAGTGACCCATGACAATCTCTTTGAGTAGCTCTGTGGTGCCAAGATCTGTCTGTTATCCCACAAAAGGGACCATCTATGACATCCTCAATCATTGGTACTGCACATAAACAAATACTGTTTACAAGACAACTTGGATTTGACATTTCAAAGAACTTCTAAAGAAAACTACGTGGGGACCAGCATTTTCTCTGCCATTTGTGCTAATTGCCCAGGGTCAAAATTGCTTTTATCTCTTTCTAGAAATCTATCATTTCAAACCATTTTGTAGCACTCAAAATTAGAACAATAATAATCTTATAATAAACCTCCATATGCATATTATTGCTGAAAATAATACTTGAAGTGAAGTGAAGTCACTCAGTCGTGTCCGACTCTTTGCGACCCCATGAACTGTAGCCTACCAGGCTCCTCTGTCCATGGGATTTTCCAGGCAATAGTATGAGAGTGGATTGCCATTTCCTTCTCCAGGGGATCCCAGCCCAGGGATTGAACCCAGGTCTCCCGCGTTGGAGGCAGATGCTTTAACCTCTGAGCCACCAGGGTCATTATATGACCATTAATACATTTGACCCCACCACTTCTCTCTCATTTCTCCACTTTCTCTCCCTCTGTTTCTCATTCTTCTTGAGTTTCAGCCACAAGACTCCCTTACTGTCCTTTCAACATAAGAAGCAGCTCCAACTGGGCCTTGTTATGTTATTCTGTCTACTTGGTGTGTGTGTGGTGTGCTCATCCGCTAAGTCATGTCTGACTCTTTTCTGACTCCATGGACTGCAGCATGCCAGACTCCTCTGTCCATGAGATTTTCCCAGGAAGGATACTGGAGTGGGTTGCATTTCCTTCTCCAGGGGATCTTCTTGATCCAAGGATCAAACCTGCATCTTCTGCATTGGCAGGTGGATTTTTTTTTTTTTTTTTTANTTCCTCATAATTCATCTTAGTAAGTTTATCCATAATTCTCCAGTGAAAACTACTCAGTTTTTATATAGAAGGCTTTCTCTGTGATTTTATTCAAATTCTACTCAATCCAATCAAAATAACTATAAATCAAGAAGATATATTTTGAATCTGATAACTCAAATTTAAGAATAACCTGTGTTTTATTTAGTCTTTTCATTATATGATTAAAGACTAAGAATCAACTTATTTTGAATGGAAAAGATCGAGGAAAATAAAAATTTCTCTGTCATTAAGGAACTTTTTATCTTCTATAGCTCAATGCCTGCCCATTCCAAGAAAAGCCAAATGGCCTTACCTTTTTCAGCAAGGAATTAATACCTGTTGTGAAAAGCCTTTATTAGTGCTAATTGTTCCAGCAAGCAGTGAATGGGGAACAGCAGGACCAGGGGTTGAATGTAACTGTGTGCACTAAAAAGAAGTTCTATACTTCACAGGCTTCTAAGCATGCAGCTAACCCTCCTGATTGCAAAAGGTACAAAGTGCCATTAAAAGGCATCGAGATTTCCCAAAGACAATTATAAAGGCATATAACATCTGTTCTCAATCATGGGCAAAAGGAGAGAAAATGGGCTCCACATGATATGTTNTCTAAGCATGCAGCTAACCCTCCTGATTGCAAAAGGTACAAAGTGCCATTAAAAGGCATCGAGATTTCCCAAAGACAATTATAAAGGCATATAACATCTGTTCTCAATCATGGGCAAAAGGAGAGAAAATGGGCTCCACATGATATGCTACATACAACAAAAGGGTCCAGCTGTGTGAAGGAAAGCGTGTGAAAAGGCAGTGGCCAAGAAAAAACAGGGCAGAGGAAACATTGTTAACAAGGTAGTGACCCATGACAATCTCTTTGAGTAGCTCTGTGGTGCCAAGATCTGTCTGTTATCCCACAAAAGGGACCATCTATGACATCCTCAATCATTGGTACTGCACATAAACAAATACTGTTTACAAGACAACTTGGATTTGACATTTCAAAGAACTTCTAAAGAAAACTACGTGGGGACCAGCATTTTCTCTGCCATTTGTGCTAATTGCCCAGGGTCAAAATTGCTTTTATCTCTTTCTAGAAATCTATCATTTCAAACCATTTTGTAGCACTCAAAATTAGAACAATAATAATCTTATAATAAACCTCCATATGCATATTATTGCTGAAAATAATACTTGAAGTGAAGTGAAGTCACTCAGTCGTGTCCGACTCTTTGCGACCCCATGAACTGTAGCCTACCAGGCTCCTCTGTCCATGGGATTTTCCAGGCAATAGTATGAGAGTGGATTGCCATTTCCTTCTCCAGGGGATCCCAGCCCAGGGATTGAACCCAGGTCTCCCGCGTTGGAGGCAGATGCTTTAACCTCTGAGCCACCAGGGTCATTATATGACCATTAATACATTTGACCCCACCACTTCTCTCTCATTTCTCCACTTTCTCTCCCTCTGTTTCTCATTCTTCTTGAGTTTCAGCCACAAGACTCCCTTACTGTCCTTTCAACATAAGAAGCAGCTCCAACTGGGCCTTGTTATGTTATTCTGTCTACTTGGTGTGTGTGTGGTGTGCTCATCCGCTAAGTCATGTCTGACTCTTTTCTGACTCCATGGACTGCAGCATGCCAGACTCCTCTGTCCATGAGATTTTCCCAGGAAGGATACTGGAGTGGGTTGCATTTCCTTCTCCAGGGGATCTTCTTGATCCAAGGATCAAACCTGCATCTTCTGCATTGGCAGGTGGATTTTTTTTTTTTTTTTTTTACCACTTAAGCCACCTGGAAAGCCCGTTGTCTCTACTTGAATGCTCTTAATCCAGTCATCCACACAGCCTGCTTCCTTATCACCTGCACACTTTCTGTTAACGTTATCACTATTACAGTGAGATTATTCCTGAAAAGTTTAATGACAATTGAACCTATTTCACACCTTTACTGTTGTTCCTGATTTATTTTTTCACAAAGCACTAACCACCATCTAACATGATATTTTCTTGTTTATTTTTTGATTTTTTTTTTGTATTTATCATTTTTCCTTGGAAAACATAAGCTTTGTGTAATCAGGGGATGGGACTTTTTGTTCGTTGTTCTATCTTTAACACAACACGAAAAGAGCTCAAAATTATTTCTCAAATGATTTAATTACCTTAGGATTTCCTGAGCATTAGTTTACTTGTACACTAATGGGTTCAGAGGTACTCAAACTCTGCACATTCCCAAGAAAATGCTGGCTTTTGACTTGCTCCAGGTAGATAATCCCTGAATCTTTAGAATATCCTGTCTGATGGGAATGCTTTCATCAACCTGAGATGTTGGGTTATCTATTGCTTATCCTAACATGTAATTTATGGTAAAATTGTATTGTATGCCTGGGATTTGGGGCCACTCTATGTCAGTTTGACCTGTAAGGGGTTGGAGTTCAGGTGGCTCAGGTCAGTCAGGTAGATGTTCTGTGCCTACCCGACAGGCTACGAACAAAAACGCTGAATCTTTTTTCTTTAGCCTTATCTGAATTTGAGTTCCAATCTAAGGTCAAAAAACCACTAATAAACATACAGAGATGTATATATTTTATTACTCAGACAATGGCAGAGGGAAAATAACTCTTTGAACAACTTTTATATAAAAGCCTTGTTTTCTTCTTGTTTGAAGATATCAGATCCCTTGAATAACCTTGAACCATAAATATTGCCTGTGAGATAGTACTGTTTTTCTTAAATTAATCATGGTATATTCTTGTGATTATGACTGAGTGAATCATCCAAGAAAAACAACTGCTACCCAATAAAGTAGAGTATGCAGGATTGCTAAAAAGACAATAGCAATGTCCAGAATCTATCATTTGTCCACATAATATTGATAATATGCCCTCTTCTCACTGAGAAAGCTTAAAAAAATGCATCTTTAAATTAATCATACTCATACCATTTTAAAGGGAGACAAGTCAAATTTTATTCCAATTGCTCGTTAAGTTCTATTTCCAGAATCTCTGTTGTATCAGATCTCATCTTAACTGGATTATATCAGTGCACTTCATATTCCAATTACATATAACTAAGATACATGCTTCTAACATATATAATCTACAATAAACAAAAAGAACATAATTTGTACAGTGAACTACCACAGGGAACATGTTACTACTTGAATCAGTCACTATACTGGGATATTAAAATGTTCAGTAGCATATTGGACACCTATTGACCCGGGGAGCTCATCTTTCAGTGTTCTATCTTTTTGCCTTTTCATGCTGTTCATGGGGTTCTCAAGGCAAGAATACTGAAGTGGTTTGCCATTCTCTTCCCCAGTGGGCCACATTTTGTCAGAATTCTCCACCATGACCCGTCCGTCTTGGGTGGCCCATACAGCANTTTTTGCCTTTTCATGCTGTTCATGGGGTTCTCAAGGCAAGAATACTGAAGTGGTTTGCCATTCTCTTCCCCAGTGGGCCACATTTTGTCAGAATTCTCCACCATGACCCGTCCGTCTTGGGTGGCCCATACAGCATGTCTCATAGTTTCATTGAGTTAGACAAAGATAGTCCATGTGATTATATTGATTAGTTTTCTGTGATAGTGGTTTTCAGTCTGTCTGCCATCTGAAGGATTAGAGGCTTATGGAAGCTTCCTGATGGGAGAGACTGATGGAGGGGGAAGCTGGGGCCAAATGATGGTGGAGGTAATGAAGATAATGGTTCAGTTCAGTTCAGTTCAGTGGCTCAGTTGTGTTCGACTCTTTGTGACCCCATGAATTGTGGGCACAGGTGGGCCGAGAGGAGTCACTCCAAGTTCAAGGTCAGGAGGGGCAGTGGTGAGGAGATACCCCTCATCCAAGATCAGGCACAGCAGCTGCGCTTTGCTGAAGCAGCCGTGAAGAGATACCCCACAACCAAGGTAAGAAAAACCCAAGTAAGACAGTAAGTGTTGCAAGAGGGCACCAGAAGGCAGACACACTGAAACCATAATCACAAAGATAATGGTGACCTATGTCAAAAGATCCCATGCCTGTACTGACACTCACTGCCCCCAACCCTGGAGCAGGCCCCTGCCAACCCATGCCTCCACCAGAGACTCCCAGACACACATAGACAAGTCAGAGACAGTCTCCTGTGGGGTCACTGCTCTTTTCTCCTGGGTCCTGATGCATAAAGTTCTGTTGTGCCCTCCAAGATTCTATTTTCCAGTCTTGTGTAAGTTCTGGCAACCCTATGGTGGGATTAATGGCAAGATTCTCCAAAAGGGCTTATGTCATACCCATGTCTGCTGCATGCAGAGCCCCTGTCCCTGCAGCAGACCACTGCCAACTGGTACCTCCACAGGAGATGCTCAAACACAGTCTGTCTCAGTCTCTGTGGGTTCCCTGGGTCCTGGTGTGCACAAGGTTTGTGTGAGCCCTCTGAGCATCTCTAGTGGGAATGAGATTTGATTCTAAATGAGAATTCACCCCACCTACCATCATGCTGTTCGTGGGGTCTCAAGGCAAGAATACTGAAATGGTTTGCCATCTCCTTCTCCAGTGGACCACATTCTGTCAGACCTCTCCACCATGACCCATCTGTCTTGGGTGGTCCCACACGACATGGCTGAGTTTCATTGAGTTAAACAAGGCTGTGGTCCATGTTGTCAGATTGGCTAGTTGATGAAATCCCCAGGTCAGTAGGTGCCCAATATACTCCTGGATATCAATGGAGAAATAACTTCAGAAAGAATGAAGAGCAATATTGTATAGGACCTCGGAATGTTAGGTCCATGAACCAAGGCAAATTGGAAGTGGTCAAAGAGGAGATGGAAAGAGTGAAAGTTGATATTCTAGGAATCAGCGAGCCAAGATGGACTGGAATGGGTGAATTTAACTCAGATGACCATTATATCTACTACTGCGGGCAGGAATCCTTTAGAATCCCCAAGAAAAAGAAATGCAAAAAGGCAAAATAGCTGTCTGAGGAGGCCTTACAAATAGCTGTGAAAGGAAGAGAAGTGAAAAGCAAAGGAGAAAGGGAAAGATATAAGCATCTGAAATCAGAGTTCCAAAGAATAGCAAGGAGAGATAAGAAAACCTTCCTCACCAATCAATGCAAAGAAATAGAAGAAAATAACAGAAAGGGAAAGACTAGAGATCTCTTCAAGAAAATTAGAGATGCCAAGGGAAGATTTCATACAAAGATGGGCTTAATAAAGGACAGAAATGGTATGAACATAACAGAGGCAGAAGATATTAAAAAGAGGTGGCAAAAAAACACTGAAGAGCTGTACAAAAAAGATCTTCATGACTCAGATAATCACAAAGGTGTGATTACTCACACTCATCTAGAGCTGGACATCCTGGAAAGTAAAGTCAGATGGGCCTTAGGAAGCATCACTATGAACAAAGCTAGCAGAGGTAATGGCTTTACAGTTGAGCTATTTCAAATACTAAAAGATGATGTTGTGAAAGTGATGCATTCAATATGTCAGCATTTGGAAAACTCAGTAGTGGATACAAGACTGGAAAAGGTCAGCTTTCATTCCAATCCCAAAGAAAGGCAATGCCAAAGAATGTTCAAACTACTGCACAGTTGCACCCATCTCACACGCTAGTATAACAATGCTCAAAATTCTCCAAGCCAGTCTCCAGCAATATGTGACCATGAACTTCCAGATATTCAAGGTGGTTTTAGAAAAGGCAGAGGAACCAGAGATCAAATTGCCAACATCTGCTGGATCATCAAAAAAGCAAGAGAGTTCCAGAAAAACATTTATTTCTGCTTTATTGACTATGTGAAAGCCCTTGAATGTGTGGATCACAATAAACTGTGGAAAATGCTGAAAGAGATGGAAATACCTGACATGCCTCTTGAGAAGCTTGTATGCAGGTCAGGAAGCAACAGTTAGAACTGGACATGGAACAACCGTCTGGTTCCAAATAGGAAAAGGAGTACATCAAGGTGGTATATTGTCACCCTGCTTATTTAACTTATATGCAGAGTACATCATGAGAAATGCTGGGCTGGAAGAAGCACAAGCTGGAATCAAGGTTGCTAGGAGAAATATCAATAACCTCAGATATGCAGATGACACCAGCTTTATGGCAGAAAGTGAAGAAGAACTAAAGAGCCTCTTGATGAAAGTCAAAGAGGAGAGTGAAATGTTGGCTTAAAGCTCAAAATTCAGAAAACTAAAGTCATGACATCGGTCCAATCACTTCATGGCAAATAGATGGGGAAACAGTGGAAACAGTGACTGACTATTTTTCTGGGCTCCAAAATAACTGCAGATGGTGACTGCAGCCATGAAATTAAAAGACACTTACTCCTTGGAAGGAAAATTATGACCAACCTAGAGAGCACATTAAAAATCAGAGACATTACTTTGTCAACAAAGGTCCATCTAATCAAGGCTATGGTTTTTCCAGTAGTCATGTATGGATGTGAGATTTGGACTATAAAGAAAGCTGAGCGCTGAAGAAATGATGCTTTTGAATTGTGATGTTGAAGAAGATTCTTGAGTGTCCCTTGGACTGCAAGGAGATCCAAGTCCATCCTAAAGGAGATCAATCCTAGATTTCATTGGAAGGACTGATGCTGAATTTGAAACTCCAATATTTGGCCAACTGTTGCAAAGAGGTGACACATTTGAAAAGACTCTGATGCTGGAAAAGATTGAAGGTGGGATGAAAAGGGAACAACAGAGAATGAGATGGTTGGATGGCATCACTCTCTCAATGAGCATGAGTTTGAGTAAACTCCAGAAGTTGGTGATGGAAGGTAGGCCCAGCATGCCGCAGTCCATGGGGTCACAAAGAGTCAGACACAACTGAGTGACTTAACTGAACTGAACTGAATATGTTCAGTGTAGTAAGCTAATTGGCAGATAGTGGGTATTGAAAGTGTAGCAAATAAATGAAAAGAGAGTGATCAAGAACAAAGAATAAAAATTCTAAATGATCAAATTGAGAATTAAGTATCTGAAAGCAAAAACTATTTTTAAATAGTGATATAATTATTTTGATAATTATAAAGTCCTCTGTGAAGTATATGGAGTAATAATATCATTTCATCACAGTGAAATACTAAGCAGTGATGTTTGTTCAAGAAAATATGAAAAATATTAATAACAATGCAGATCTAAAGCAATAAGATAGGTGATGAAATCAAACACATATTAGGTGTTTTGAATATTAATAGGTTTTTTTGCATGAATATCTATTTGTATTTAGTCAATAATTTATTCTTATTTCTAAGTCCATGTTCTGCTGACTTTGCAAAATGAGATGGGAAGAATATTTGTTTTTAATCTACAGATGAATTTGTATAGAACAGGTGTTTTCTCCTTAAATGTCTGAAAGAATCCTCAAGTGAAGCTCATTTGAGACTGGAGTTTTCTTTTTAAGAAAATACAAATTATGAATTCAAGTTCATTAATAGTAGAGGATTATTTAGATATTCTAGTTATTGTGTCAATTATATTGTTTTTAATAAAATTATTTTAAAATGTAAACTAAAATTTTTCTTACTACTTCTTATTTTTTATAACTCTTAAGATATATGGTAATGTTTCTTTTTATTCTTGGCATGGAAAATATGTTTTATTAATATAATGAATCTTATTTTTATTAATATTTAAGAATTTTTGTTTTAAAAATTGTTTTCTTATTTCATGTTTATCATAATTTCCTCTGCTTCCCTTGGAATTACTTTGCTCTGCTTTTTCTAGCTCTGTATAGTAGTGTACTAGTTTCCTGAGGCTGCTGTAACAAATATGGATGGTTTCAAACCACATTCATTTATTATTTCATAGGTCTGGATGCCAGAAATCCAAAATCAAGATGTTGGCAGGGCTGAATTACTTCCAATGACTCTTAAGGAAATTCTAGAACGCCTTTTCCAGCTGATGATGGCTCCAGGAATTTCCTGATTAAGGATGTATCCCTCCAAACCTTTCGTCTGTGGTCACATTGTCTCCTCTTCAGTACGTCAAATCTTTCTCTGGAACTGTCCCTGGATTAAGACAATGACTCTTAAGGAAAATTCTAGAACGCCTTTTCCAGCTGATGATGGCTCCAGGAATTTCCTGATTAAGGATGTATCCCTCCAAACCTTTCATCTGTGGTCACATTGTCTCCTCTTCAGTACGTCAAATCTTTCTCTGGAACTGTCCCTGGATTAAGGGCCCAAGGAAATACCTAAGGGAATATCTATTAATAACACCTACAAAGATCCTTTTACTAAATAAGGTAACATTCCCAGGTTCTGGGAATTAGGATACTGACATACTTTCTGAAATCTAACATTCAAGCCAATGCAATGTGTTAGTTAAATTCTTCAGTTATGGATTTTCTCTTATGTGTTTAAGGCTATAAACTTCCCACTGAATACAGATTCTGTGCCACAAGATACTTTTTCAGTTCAGTTCAGTTCAGTCACTCAGTCGTGTCCGACTCTTTGTGACCCCAGGAATCGCAGCATGCCAGGCCTCCCTGTTCATCACCATCTCTGAGAGTTCACTCAGACTCACATCCATCGAGTCCGTGATGCCATCCAGCCATCTTATCCTCGATCGTCCCCTTCTCCTCCTGCCCCAAATCCCTCCCAGCATCAGAGTCTTTTCCAATGAGTCAACTCTTCACATGAGGTGGCCAAAGTACTGGAGTTTCAGCTTTAGCATCATTCCTTCCAAAGAAATCCCAAGGTTGATCTCCTTCAGAAGGGACTGGTTGGATCTCCTTGCAGTCCAAGGGACTCTCAGGAGTCTTCTCCAACACCACAGTTCAAAAGCATCGATTCTTCGGCTCCCAGCCTTCTTCACAGTCCAACTCTCACATCCATACGTGACCACAGGAAAAACCATAGCCTTGATACTTTTTACTTGTATTTAAACTATTTCTATAAGTAATATACATATGTACATCCTATTAGTGTTATTGATTCAAAATATTTGGATTTATTCATTGAAATATGGTATGAAATATTTATTCATTGAAATATGAAATTTATTCATGAAACACTTAGAAATATTTTGCTTAATAACATTGTTTTATTATTCTTTTGTATTGAATTTTAGATTGCTTTCATGGGAGTTAATAGTCTCAGTATACCTTTGGTCTTTGAAATAAATATATATTTGCCCACAGTTGATAAACTTTAAAAGTTTTCATATTTTCTTAAACTTAATATCATTGGTGGGGGTTATGGTTCTAAACATGTGAATTTTATCACATTTGCTAATCTTTTTATTCAAATATCTATTTTGAATTTGTCAGATTTTTCTATGTTATGACGGAATTATGTTGATATGGTTCAATATTTTAAAATTTCAACTTTAATTAGTTGCTTTATTGTATATTTTGAAGTTATGCTATTAGTTTCATTAAAATAGGAATTTTATAGTTTTATTTAAATTTATTTTTTTCATAATTAATGCATCTTTTTATATCATATACATCTGGATTTTAGTTTATTTTGACTGAAAACAGTTTGCTGTTATACACTAAGATGTTCAATAGTAAATGAAATGCCTAATTTGATGGTTGTTTTATTGAACCCTTTCAAAATTGGAACTCTGGCAACCCTGAGTGGTTTCTTTGCTTCCTCATCCTAATGAGACTCTCTTATTCAGTTTCTATTCACTGCACAGTTAATCCTTGAATGCCCTGAGTGAAACAGCAGCAAGAAGTATGTGACTCATGGCTTAGTGCCATTCTTTTCTCAAAGGTAATGGTCATTCAAGTTTAGTCTGTCTTGGTTGTACTCTGAAGCCTTCAAGTAATTTTTTGTTCATTTTCTCGAGTGCTTATAATTGG
Organism: Oreotragus oreotragus; assembly: GCA_006410675.1. Lineage (NCBI taxonomy): Eukaryota > Metazoa > Chordata > Mammalia > Artiodactyla > Bovidae > Oreotragus > Oreotragus oreotragus. The sequence continues at coordinate 72,535 of SJYX01022702.1, forward strand.
TCTCTCAAGGAGGCTTTAACTTTGACATGGCTAGAAGCCATGATGCTTTTATAAGGGGGTTGTGGAAAGCAAGCATTGTTGGAAAAAGCACCAGTTGCATATTTCCCATTCATTCAAATCATGTCCTGAGGCAGTCTGCCCTTTCACATGGATATAGCTTGTCACAAAGTTTTGATAGTTTTTCCAAGTTCCAAATTCAATGTATAGTCATTTCTTGGAAGACAGTGGAAGAACACACACACAAATCTGTGGCATATAAAAATAGAAGTTTATTTATCTGTAAATGAATGGTTGAAATAAAGATGTCAGAGCTATTAGAGCACTCTTCCACTGTAAATTTTTTTTTCACCCATGTCCACAGTGGCTGCTGCCATTTTCAGTTGCCCAGCAATAGCTAAGAGATGTTGAAGTAGACTTGCAGGTGCTTCTTCCTCTTTAGAAATGACAAGTTGCACACTGGTGCAAAAATTTGGCCAAAAGAAGCTACAAAGAAATATATCTTTGCCATTTATCAGGTGAAAACCTGAGAACTCTCTAACTGAATAAGGAAATTGATATAACTCTACAGCAAGTAGTTCCTACCACTTCCATTGCTGCTTTCTCAGGAATAGAAAAGATATGGAGATGTTCAGAGTATCATGTGGTATGGAGGTGTAATGCCAAATGAAACCACAAAGTTCTGATCTTCTGAAAGAAATCAGATACAACTCTATTCACTTATACTCCTACAGATCATTTTCTATCAAATAATGTTAATACCAGCTGACAAAAGCTCTCTGAATATGCCCTCCTGTAAAATTATGTTATCTAAAGTACAATGGCACCCCATTCCAGTTCTCTTACCTGGAAAATCCCATGGATGGAGGAGCCTGGTGGGCTGCAGTCCATGGGGTCGCTATGAGTCAGACACGACTGAGCGACTTCACTTTCACTCTTCACTTTCATGCATTGGAGAAGGAAATGGCAACCCACCCCAGTGTTCTTGCCTGGAGAATCCCAGGGGCGAGGGAGCTTGGTGGGCTGCTGTCTATGGGGTCGCACAGAGTCAGACACGACTGTAGCGACTTAGCAGCGGCAGCATCAAAGTATACCCTCCACAGTCCAACAGCTTACAGCTCCTTACACCATACTCAGAATGAAGTAAAATTTAATTTTTATGTAGCCTTTGAGTTTAGTTTCTTCTTTGGCTGATTTTTGCCATATCAAATTCTTCATTGAAGTAGTTATAAAATTTTGCACAGTAGTGTTAAAGTGCAATTCTGAAAGCTTAAAGTAGATACTATACTCTCAATTCATTGTATGTGGTAATCCTTTGGTTTCCCAGGTTAAAAGTGCCAATATCAAAATTGTCAGTTTCAGTGAGAAAATTCATATAGCAATGCCTCCGTTTTCATATAGTTAAGGTAGTTATTTTCATAAATTGTTTTAACTTAACTTTCTAGTATGATCTCTGGGTCAAGAAGATCCCCTAGATATGGAAAAGGCAACAGACTCCAGTATTCTTGCCAGGGAAATCCATGGACAGAGGACTGGTGAGCTAGTCCATGGGGTTCAGTTCAGTACAGTTGCTCAGTCGTGTCCGACTCTTTGCGACCCCATGAATTGCAGCATGCCAGGCCTCCCTGCTCATTACCATCTCTCAGAGTTCACTCAGACTCACGTTCATCGAGTCCATGATGCCATCCAGCCATCATTTTTTTTTTTTTAAGTGACACACTATTGAAGTTAGTGGTAGTAACAAAATTGGAAGTAGGACTGAGTGAATCTTTGTACATTTGAGAGGCCTTCTAATTCTGCAGATCAATTCTTACCATTGCATTTTTCTCAAGGATCATTTCTAGTAGACTGATTTTCTCTGGGGTTGTAGCTAGAGATAGGGGTAGCTAAGTATTTTTAGTTAAATTATTTTATATTTCTTAAGATACATTTGATAAATGGAAATAAGATTTTGACCAGGTCAAGTGCAATCACACTAATATAGATGTAAAGTTCATTCAAACTGTGGGTTTCTCTCCAACCCATATACATCATCCAAAAAAAAAAAAAAAGACATTTTACAAGAAAGAGTTATGCTGTAAACAGTTGTAAAAGGAAAGATAAATGTGATCAATAACATAAAGAAGAAACTAAAGAATAATGAATTCCCATTTTTATATATTATGTATGAATTGGCCCTTGGAAATTCACATGGGCCTATGTGAAAATCATGTGATAACTGATGTGATGTCTAGAACTCAAGAAATGGGTCACAATCTTTCTCCCACACTGAATAATTTTCACAAATATGCATATGAGGGATACTTTTCTAATAAATACTGAAGGTAAATCCCAGATCAAATTTAATTGCTTGTATTATAGATCTTATCTTTTTCTCTATTTTCCCAAGTGACAGGGAAAATGTAATTATTTTTGAAGCATGATAATATGCTATAAATGTGTGACCTTTTCACAGTTTAAGCAATAAAACTCACTCTAGGGTGTTTGTTGGAACATAATATTAACATAACTAAGCCATATTGATTTTGATTAAATATACTAGCATGTTACTGATAACATATCCCCTAAAGTGTTTTAAAAGACCATCAAGTATTGCATGTATAAAATTGCTTAATATTTGAAGATATTTTTCTACAAACATATTTGTCTATTTACATGGTTTGTGAACACATATTCTTTTTTAAATTATTTTTAAAATTTTAATTGGAAGTTAATTACTTTACAATATTGTGATGGTTTTTGCCCTACATACGTTGACACGAATCAGCCACAGGTGTACATGTGTCCCCAATCCTGAAGCCCCCTCCCACCGCTCTCCCCATCCCATTCCTCTGGGTTGTCCCAGTGCACTGGGTTTGAATGCCCTGTTTCATACATCAAACTTGGACTGGTCATCTGTTTCACATATGGTAATATACATATTTCAATGTTATTCTCTCAAAGTATCCCACCCTCACCTTCTCTGACAGAGTCCAAAAGTCTGGTGAACACATATTCTTAATTAAAATACTCATTTTAGTGTCTTTGGCTTGGTCAAAATATTTGTTCTAACATGTTATGTAAAAATTCAAATGAATCTTTTATCCAAATGATACTACAAAATTTCTCCTGCAAGATACAACCTTATTTTCATATACTTGGAAAACATTCATACTAAGAATTTCTAATTTGTGAATTGATAGCTTCAATTTTATTTTTGTATTGTACAGATGGTAAGAAACCATAAGTAATGTAAATGAACTGATTCCAGAATTGACCACTTCACAACTTAATATTTAATGAATTCTTGCCCAATTCATGAGTCCATTTTTTTCACCAGATGTGTTAGCTGCTCAGTCATGTCCAATTCTTTGCAACCCTATGGACTGTAGAATGCCAGGCTCCTCTGTCCATGGGATTCTCCAGGTGAGAATACTTCAGAGGGTTTCCATGCCTTCTCCATAAGATCTTCCCAACCCAGGGATCAATCCCATATCTTATGCATTGCAGGTAGATTCTTTACCATATGAGGCATAAGGGAAGAAATTTTTTGCTAGCTAGACATATTGTTTTCCCTTACTTATTAATTGTAGATTATATATGATATAATAAAATTTCATATTTTATTGAAAAACCAAAGAAGCATTGTATATATTAACGTAGGTATAAAATATCATACACATTTTAGTAAAAGTGAAAGCTAAGTTTTTTTGAAGATTTATATAAATTAGCTCAGGTAATTCAGCTCAAAGCAAAGGGTAAAAGGAAAGATATGCCCATTTGAATGCAGAGTTCCAAAGAATAGCAAGGAGAGATAAGAAAGCCTTCCTTGGTGATCAGTGCAAAGGAATAGAGGAAAATGACAGAATGGGAAAGACTACAGATCTCTTCAAGAAAATTAGAGATACCAAGGGAACATTTCATGCAAAGATGGGCTCAATAAGGACAGAAATGGTATGGACCTAACAGAAGCAAAAGATGTTAAGAATAGGTGGCAAAAATACACAGAAGAGCTGTACAANCCCATTTGAATGCAGAGTTCCAAAGAATAGCAAGGAGAGATAAGAAAGCCTTCCTTGGTGATCAGTGCAAAGGAATAGAGGAAAATGACAGAATGGGAAAGACTACAGATCTCTTCAAGAAAATTAGAGATACCAAGGGAACATTTCATGCAAAGATGGGCTCAATAAGGACAGAAATGGTATGGACCTAACAGAAGCAAAAGATGTTAAGAATAGGTGGCAAAAATACACAGAAGAGCTGTACAAAAAACAGCCTCATAACCCAGATAATCACGATGGTGTGATCACTCATTTAGAGCCAGACATCCTGGAATGTGAAGTCAAGTGGACCTTAGGAAGCATCATTACGAACAAAGCTAGTGGAGGTGATGGAATTCCAGTTGAGCTATTTCAAATCTTGAAAGATAATGCTGTGAAAGTGCTACACTCAATATGCCAGCAAATTTGGAAAACTCAGCAGTGGCCACAGGACTGGAAAAGGTTAGCTTTCACTCGAATCTCAAAGAAAGACATTGCCAAAGAATACTCAAACTACCACACAATTGCGCTCATCTCACATGATAGTAAAGTAATGCTCACAATTCTCCAAGCCAGGCTCCAGCAGTACATGGATGATGAACTTCCAGATGTTCAAGCTGATTTTAGAAAAGGCAGAGGAACCAGAGATCAAATTGCGAGCATCTGCTGTATCATCAAAAAAGCAAGAGAGTTTCAGAAAAACATCTACTTCTGCTTTATTGACTATGCCAAAGCCTTTGTGTGGTTCACAATAAAGTGTGGAAAAATCTGAAAGAGATGAGAATACCAGACCACCTGACCTTCTTCTTGAGAAACTTGTATGCAGGTCATGAAGCACCAATTAGAACTGGACATGGAACAACAGACTGGTTCTAAATAGGAAAAGGAGTACATCAAGGCTGTACATTGTCACCCTGCTTATTNTAGGCTGCAGTCCATGGGGTCGCTAAGAGTCAGACACAATTGTGTGACTTCACTTTCACTTTTCACTGTCATGCATTGGAGAAGGAAATGGCAATCCACTCCAGTGTTCTTGCCTGGAGAATCCCAGGGACGGGGGAGCCTGGTGGGCTGCCATCTTTGGGGTCACACAGAGTCAGACACGACTGCTAAGTTGAAGCAACTTAGCAGTAGCAAAGTTAATGTGAAAGCAGAAGGCTATATCTTATGGAATGTAAGACTTCCATAAACAGCGTCCTATGCATGAACATTTGAGATCTTAAGAGTACCTTTAAAACCTGTTTACTCTAAATACATTATAGTTTTAGTGTTTAGTTTTGTTGGTATTACGTGAAAATTGCTCAGTCGTTTCTGACTCTTTGTGACCCCATGGACTATTTTGTCTATCGAATTCTCCAGGCCAGAATACTGGAGTAGGTAGCATTTCCCTTCTCCAGCAGATCTTCCCAACCCGGGGAACAGATACAAACTACTATATAGAAAATAAATAATCAACAAGGGCCTCCCAGGTCTCCTGCATTGCAAGCAGATTCTTTACCAGCTGAGCCACAGGGGAAGCCCGAGAATACAGAAGTGGGTAGTCTATCCCTTCTCCAGGGGATCTTCACAACCTAGGAATCGAACGGGGATCTCCCGCATTGCAGGTGGATTCTTTACCAACTGAACTATGAGGGAAGCCCATTGTTGGTATTATAATTTCTTCAAAAGAATAATATGCTTCTGACTTACTTATTTCTAGTCAGTACTGTACCTTGTGCCAGTAACCATACTGGAAATTTGTGTTGGAAAAATTTGTGAAATGCAATTCATTTCCTTGCTTTGAATTCTTTCTAATTCTTTCCCAAACAAATTACAGCTACCTATTCTAAAGGAGATCAGTCCTGGGTGTTCTTTGGAAGGAATGATGCTAAAGCTGAAACTGCAGTACTTTGGCCACCTCATGCGAAGAGTTGACTCATTGGAAAAGACTCTGACTCTGGGAGGGATTGGGGGCAGGAGGAAACGGGGACGACAGAGGATGAGATGGCTGGATGGCATCACTGACTCGATGGATGTGAGTTTGAGTGAACTCTGGGAGTTGGTGACGGATAGGGAGGCCTGGTGTGCTGTGATTCATGGGATCTCAAAGAGTCGGACACGACTGAGTGACTGAACTGAACTGAACTGAAACAACCCAAATTTATGTGGAAAAGAAATACTTTTAATCATATTTTTGTCACAAAGATGATTCTTAATTGGCTGTTTGTACACAATTTCTTTTTCAATTTATCTTCTCTCTTCAGAGTGAAGGAAGAGCTGACTTTTCTGTTGAGGCTACACTTGAGCTAGCAGCTTCCTTTCCTACAGATGAGTTATTATCCCATTTATAGATGAGAATAATGAGGCACAAACTCTGGGTTGTAAAATGTATCTTGTGGTTTTGAAGTTAGGATTTAAATGCAGCCAATTTCCTAAAAATAGTATGACCTGCTCTGATGTTTCTTACACCCTTTATCTTCTGCCCATAATGGCTTCTTTCTGTTGGGGTTCAAATATTGATCTACACAGCACAGAAGTGGAACAGATTTTATTACATTTCCTCATAATCCTCATGAGTTCTTGCTATGTTTCTTTGAATCCAATGCTTCCTCTATATTTCACTGAAAAATTGAAGTCTATCTGCATATAACCTCACTGAAGTGGATATCTGGAAGTATGTGCTGGTTACACATTTCACCTGTAACCAGGGGCAGGTCCAAGTTTCGCTCAGCCTGCAAGGACAACTCCTGCTACATGTGCACATCTCTACACATGTGACAAATCTGGATTTCCACAGTGGCATTGATTTCATGTTTTAAGACCCATTCATATATGTTAAGCAAGGGATATGCATATGGATGTTTTATGGCCACATCAAATGTTTCTTCTTTAGCAATTTACAGTGGACAAATATTTTGAGTGAGTTGATGTGATAAATTTTTATGTGCTTTTTCTTAAAAACACTGTCTTTATACATTGTCATATTTCTGCACTCATGCTTGTCAATTAACAGAAGCTCAGAAATATTTTAAATGAATGTTTTAAAGGAAACTTCACTAAAAATTTCATGGGAGTAGATCTGAGAGAGGTCCTTCCTTTTCCCAGGTTTACATTTAAAGTTCTGTAGTGTGCTTCTATGATCTGTGTGGAAAAACCAGTACTTTCTTTAATAGTCTGTGGCCCTCCAAAAGGCCAATGTCTTGATTCCCTAAAATGGTGAATGTGTTACATTACATTTTAAAGAGACTTAAGTAGATGTCATTCAGGTTGAGATTCAGTTTAAGAGTCCTACTGAGATGGGAAAATTATCCTGAATTAACACAGGTAGACTCAGCTTAACCACATGAGTTTTATCTCTTAATTAATGAATGAATTTATGTCTGTGCTGGGTCTTTGTTGCCTTGGGAGGGCTTTTCTCTAGTTGCAGAGAGCAGGGTCGATCTTCTGCTTGTGGTACATGGGCTTCTCATTGCAGTGGCTTGTCTTGTTGTGGGGCACAGACTCTAGGTGCATGTATTTCAGTATTTGCAGTTGACAGGCTCTAGAGAATGGGCTCTGTAGATTTGGTGCAAGAAATTTGTTGCTCTGAGGCAGGTAGAATCCTCCCAGGCTAGGGATCAAACCCATGTCCCCTGCATTGGCAGTCAGATACCCATCCACTGTGCCACCAGGGAAGTCCACCACATGAGTTTTTCAAAGCAGAGAATCATTAGAGGGAGCCGTGTTCTGAGGGAGCTATAGTCAGAGGGATTAACAGTCAGAAGAAGTTGTGACAATGGAAGGAAATTAGTGGCATTTGTTAATTGTGACAATTGAGGATTAAGGGGGTGGGGAACCAGCAAAGGAATGAGGTGTCTTCAAGAAATTAGAAAAGGTAAAGAAATGGATTTTCCCATAGAGCCTCAAGAAAGCAACTCAGGCTTGCCTGCTCACTGATTTTAGCCAAGTGAGACCTGTGTTAGACTTCTAACCTCCACAATTATAATATATTCATTTTAGGTTGCACACCACTAAATTTGTGGCAATTTGTAACAAAAGTTGGATCTCTTAGTTTATATTAAAACACAAATGATAACCCAATATCAGCATCTATCTTATATTTACAATAAAAATTGCTTGAAATTTCAGCTTTTACATAAGCATGCATGATAAGAGCATCTTCTTGTTGCTTCAAAACTGACAACTAGGATCCAAAACTGAGGCAAGAAGATATGCCTCCTATTCTATTAATTGAGAAACTCATGGATAAAAATGTGTGATATCTATGAGAGACATGTGTGCCCCTTCATACTACTTGTGTGGTGAGTTGCAAAAACTAAACATTCTATTTTGGGGACAGCATTTACAGAAGGAATTCTTGAAATGACTTAAAGAGCCATTCAAGCCATTCAAAACTTGAAATGGCTCTCTTTAAGTCCCAGACATCTTATGAACAGTCTGATCTCTATTTTCAATGGGCATTCCTGATGGCAGGAGAGTTATTCCTTGGTCTTCATCAGTTGAATAGTATGTGTCGGTACAAGTTGGTACAGAAAGAAAGGAACCTCAAGGTTTCCCATGAACCAATACTAATGAGCTGGTGGTTAAAACAGAAGCAGAAAATGTATGACAGCAGAAACTATTCTTCATCAGAATCACCATTAGAGTGGGGCATGTTCTACAGAAAGTATGCAATAAATATGTTATGAGTTCATTCTCTGAAAGGCAAAATAAAAAGTCATACCAATATTCATTAATTAAGTGCAAAGAAACATAACCTAAACATAGCCTATATAATTTCACAAAAAATANCACCATTAGAGTGGGGCATGTTCTACAGAAAGTATGCAATAAATATGTTATGAGTTCATTCTCTGAAAGGCAAAATAAAAAGTCATACCAATATTCATTAATTAAGTGCAAAGAAACATAACCTAAACATAGCCTATATAATTTCACAAAAAATAATATGCGTCTGAATCTTAAAAAAAAATTTTTAAAGATCCATATCTTATGCATGAGTACACAGAAAAAGGCTACTTTCCTGGAAAGATAAGAAGGTCATATGCAAATGTAATAATTACACAGACATGACTGAATTAACCTATAATAAGAATGAGGATAAGCATGGACTTTTATTAGTATGTGATATATAGTTTGAAATTGATTTGCTTCACCACAGTCACACTTTTCAAAAAGCCATATTTATAGTCAAATGACCTTTTCTAAGAAACAAAAATATCTATGGCTATATAAATATTTTGTTAAATTGTTTCATGCTTGGGTAACATTTTTTTCTATTTGAAATTCAATACTTTCTATTCTTAAATGCTATCTAAAAACTAGCAGTCATTTAAAATATTGGATATTTTCTCAAGTCAATATAAGATGTAGGTGATTAAACTGAAATAGAACAACAGTTCACAAATGAATTACTTACATGCAGTTAGAATAATGGCAAAATTACTATTTTTCCAATAATTCAGTATGATTTGATACAAGAGTGAGGTGGTTTTGTACAAAAATATATGATGAGGGCTCAACAAACAGTGTCAAAACTTCAGTTTTTTTATGGGGAGCACATCTAGAGAGATAAGTTATATGGATCTGCTAAACTTGGATGGATTTGATTAAGAATAGACACTGGCTGGATGAAAATTAATCTAAGATGGTGGTGACTCAGAGCATTAGGGAAACTCAGTTTTATTATCTTCATCCTTCCTGGGGTCATGAGAATATCCTGAGAAAACCCATATCATAACAACTTCGTTGTTTTCCAGAAGTTCAGTCATGTCCAACTCTTTGCAATCCCAGGGACTGTAGATCTCCAGGCCTCCCTGTCCATCACCATCTCCCAGATTTTGCTCAAACTCATGTCCACTGAGTCAGTGAGGCAACCCAACCATCTCATCCTCTGTTGTCCCCCTCTCTAGCCTTCATTCTTTCCCAGCATCAGGGTCTTTTCCAGTGAGTCAGCTCTTTGCATCAGGTGGCCAATGTATTGGAGGTTTAGTTTCAGCATCAGTCCTTCCAATGAATATTCAGGATTGATTTCCTTTAGGATTGACTAGTTTGATCTTCTTGCTGTCCAAGAGACTCTGAAGAGTCTTCTCCAGCACCACAATTCGAAGGCATCAATTCTTTGGTTCAAAGCCTTTTTTATTGTCCAGCTCACTTATCCACACATGACTACTGGAAAAACCATAGCTTTGACTATATAGACCTTTGTTGCCAAGGTAATGTTTCTGTTTTTTAATATGCTGTCTAGTTTTGTCATTGCTTTTCTTCCAAGGAGCAAACCTAACCAAATGAAGCTATGAGTCGTGCCTTGTAGGGCCACCCAGGATGGATGCGTCATGGTGAAGACTTCAGATAAAACATAGTCTACTGGAGAAAGGAATGGTAAACCATTTCAGCATTCTTGTCTTGAGAACCCCATGAACAATATCATAAAAATGGCAGAGAGTAATTGCACAAACACAGACATGCAAGCCCTTTTTAAAAGTTTGTGCTTAGAACATATTTGACCCATTGTCCATTGCTCAAAATAAGTTGTAATATCAGGCCAGAGTCAAAGTGGAGAGCACCACACATTTGTAAGGCAAATGGTGTCATTGTAGGGAGGGCTGGAATTAGGGATATTACAATACCATAGACAGAACTCAGCAGAAATTATCCATGCCCCTCCACACTGTCAAATAGTCTTAGCCTTCTTTCAGAAACCCCCGTGATTTTGTTCATCTGTGTCACAGCCTAGTGTGATGTTCAGCAGCTCAGAGTATGACTTCTCTTGATTTGAGGGTCTGCACCCTAAAAGAACAAGATGTCCTCTTCAACACCAACCAGTGGTGAACAGCTATAATTAACTGTCTAGCATGAAACATGGGAGAATTGTAAGTACATAGCAATATTGCTCAACAGCAATTTTTCAGTGCCACCAGGCAATTGTTGCATGGATCCTACAACAGAGGCAGGGTGTGACTGCCAATTAGACCCTGTCTCTGCTCCCTGGGATTAATTCTCCACTTCATTGGACAAAATGACTTTTTACTCTATTCTGTAGGCTATTCATTTCTTTTCCATAATTCTCATTGACCAGTTGTGAAAACTGAAAAATATTCCCATTGATTGTTCTTTCAATGTACCAGTAAAAAGCTCAGATAAATTTTATTAGTCAAAGTTCTCTAGAAAAACAAAACAAATAAGAGTGTATGTGTATATATATATACATATATTCAGTTCAGTCTCTCAGTCATGTCCGACCCTTTGCGACCCCATGAAACACAGCATGCCAGGCCTCCCTGTCCATCACCAACAACCAGAGTCTACCCAAACCCATGTCCATTGAGTCAGTGATGCCATCCAACCATCTCTCCTCTGTCGTTCCCTTCTCCTGCCCTCAATCTTTCCCAGCATCAGGGTCTTTTCAAATGAGTCAGCTCTTCACATCAGGTGGCCAAAGTATTGGAGTTTTAGCTTCAACATCAGTTCTTCCAAAGAACACCAGGATTGATCTCCTTTAGGAAGGACTGGTTGAATCTTCTTGCAGTCTTCAGGACTCTCAAGAGTCTTCTCCAACACCACAGTTCAAAAGCATAAATTCTTTGGCACTCGCTTTCTTTCTTTCTTTTTTTTTTTTTTACACTCAGTTCATCTGAATTTATTTATTTATTTATTTATTT
>SJYX01022702.1:86582-100801 GCA_006410675.1 Oreotragus oreotragus
GTGTATTTTGGAGGTGATGGGAGAATATATGAAGAAAGAGTCGACAGAAAAAAGCAGAAAGGTCTGCCGCTTTAACCTTATTAACCAAAAGTAAACCATCTTAGCACACTGCTTTCTGTGCTTAATCTATTTTATTTTCACTGAATACTTGTATTTAGATATTTGGAATATAAAAAAGGCTTAAGGCAAATGTTTTTGAAAATTTCAGACAATAGGATTTGCATAATCAATTGCAATAATTTAAAAAATATCTATCTTATAACAAGAAATTGTGCTTTATGGCTAATAGACATTAAAACCATGTACATGTTTAGATGACCCATTTAAGTAATTAAAAGCAACAGATAAGACAATATTTGATATTCTTTTTAATATTTTAATGCTTTTTAATGTTTTGTGATCTACTTGTATTCTTCTAATTAATTTTTCTCAGTTTCACAATTTTTATTTTAAAGGAAAATTAATCCATAAGGTACTGAATTCTTTATACCTATCACAATGTTTGCATGAGATGTTTTCTATCTGTAAATATTCTACACTTCTTAAAAGCCCTTTATTCTATGTTGCACAAAGCTATTTTATCTACAATTTAAGTCAAGGTTGAAAAGACTCAAATTTATTTGCAAATGAAAAACTTAGAGAGTTGGAATGATTTGGAAACACTTCATATTAAAGTATATTTTAATGTGTATGAAAAAAAATTGTTAAACCCCAAAACAATTTGTGAATTTTAACTCATTCTGATATGGCTGCTAACTAGAATATATACACATATTTCTTTGAAAGTACAGATACATTCTATCTTCCATTCAGGTATGAATGTTTCTGATTTATAGTAATTGGGATCATTTTTGACAATGCATTGGACTTCTCAGAATAAAATAGCAATAGTTTATAGGCTCTATATAATTGCATTATATATATGAATGCAACATATTATGCTCTCTATTATTACTTAGATATGCTCTTCAGCAATTTTCCCCTTCTCAGGTTCTATATCATTTACTGCTTTCATTTTTAAATTCTTATCATGGACAATTTTAAATTGTTAATTCTACATATTACACATTTGTTTTCTTCCAAAATACAAGTGATTTCTACACAAATATTAATCTTTACTTCTTCGTGTCTCACAAACTGACAAAAAACATGGTTTGTTTTAGAATTTGTGCACTAACCATATCATTAATTTCTTAATAATCTATTTCTGGGTAAATATTGAGCTTGAAATACATGTAGGATAGTTTTATTAACTGTGCTCTATTAATAATTAATGTCTATCATCCAAACAAAAGTTTTATTCATCCTGAGACACAATCAATACACACCTGAGTGAAATGGGTGTTTGACAATAATGCTGTGCTTGTATAAAGAACTGTGGAGACATAAAAAATTTCAGTTTGGCTCAGGGAACATAGACTAGGTTTTATGGAAAGTTATAAATAAGTTTGAGCTTCTCAGTTGGTGCTAGTGGTAATGAACCTACCTGCCAATGTAGGAGACATAAGAGATGCGGATTCAGTCCTTGGGTTGGGAAGATCCCCTGCAGGAGGGCATGGTAACCCACTTCAGTATTCTTGCCTGGAGAAACCCATGAACAGAGGAGCTTGGTGGGCTACAGTCCATAGGACTGCAAAAAGTCAGACATGACTGAAGTGACTTAGTACTCACTCATAAACATGTCTGCATCATTGCTACATGCCTATTCTCATTTATTTATTTTCTGCACATTTCCAATGATTCATAACATGGTAAAATGGTATGTGGGTTGCAATTACATACATACACACACATACACACATAAAGTAGTGGAAGGAAATTTTCTAGAATTTCCAAGGCATCATGAATTCAAAGCATAAGCAATTGTGCCAATAATAACTTCAATAAAAAATGGACAACAAAACTTTGATATCTGCATCAACTCTGTTGATACTAGTCAACAGGTAACAATAGCCACATGTCAAAGGCAGCAAGAATTTCAATTAGCTCATATTCATGTCAAATAATTGACAGGGCAAGAAGATCAAGTGTTATCATTTGGGTGGGGGGGAATTTTCAGTACTTTCCATATCAAGTCTTAAAAACTCAGTGTGAATTCCATAATTTATCTGCAGTAATTCTGGTTTCACCAACATAGATGTTGCTTTGGGTAGTTGTAGTGACTGAAAATGCTGACAAATAAGGATATAGATGAATAGAAGAAAGTGGTAAATATTATAAAAAATCTAAAAGAAAATTTTTTTCAAATGAAAAGATTATATCAATATCTTCTATTTCATAATGACTTGAAAGAGGCTAGAACTTTTCAAGAGTGAATGGAACTTCAAAAATTAGTGATTATTTCAAGGATTTTTTATCTTCAACCTGTTGAGGACTGGGACATATAGAATCATTTTAGTTCTGAACAGGAAGTAATTTTTAAAAACATTACAATTTACTAGGCACTTTTGTGTGACAAACTAGGTGTGAGAAACATGGAGATTAAATAGACGTACTCTCGGTTCCTCCAATAGTATGAAGAGCTTTTTAAAGATATTGCTGTTTATATAATGTTATGTATGTTATAGTTATTATAATAGAATACACATGTTTTTAGTTTTTGTGAAATTAACACATATTTGAGCCTTTAAAGATAAGCAAAATTTAGAAATGCCAGAGGGCTACCTTATCATCATTAGACTGACTATCATAAGAGCTAATATTTATTCAAGTGCTTTCTTATTATTTCAGTGCCTCCTTACATTTGAAATTCTTCTAAACACTTTGTGTGTGTGCTAAGTTGCTTCAGTCATCTGACTCTTCATGGCACTATGGACTGTACCTCACCAGGCTCCTCTGGTGGATTCTTCAGGCAAGAATACTGGAGTAGGTTGCCATTTCCTTCTCCAGGGTATCTTCCTAACCCAGGGATCAAACCCATTTCTCTTATATCTCCTGCAGTGGTAGGCAGGCTCTTTACCACTGGGGCCACCTGAGAAGCCCCTAAACACTTTATATGGGTTATTATTTAAATATTCAAAACAACTCTATGAGGTGGCCCTATCATTATACCAATCTTACAGATGGGAAAACCAAAACAGAATTGTTGTGTAACTTGCAGAACATCACAAAACTAATGGCAGAAGAGAAAGATTGAAAACCCAGGTAGCCCGATGCCTGATCCAACACTCTTAGCATCTTACTAAACAGATAACAGTGAGCTGAGTAAATTCAGCTTATCCTAATTATTTCCTTTAGTCATTTAAAGTTTTGTTAAGATAGGTACAATGCAGTAAGGCAGACTTAAGATCTGATGGTCCTATGCTGTGGAACTTTAAGACAATTTAGGAATAGAGGCTGGGACACCATTCAGAGATAACTGTATGGGAAATACGTCAGGATATGACTTATGAGAGATACAATCATGGATGAAAGGTGGGGGTGTATTTCAGATGCAGGCATTAAACTTTCCAGAAATTGATATTTTATCAGCTATAGGAAGTAAATAAAGGATGAAGGACGATTGTGTAGGTGATGGTAAATGTAACTGAGAGAGGAAATGCAAGCATAACAAGCCTGGATTGTGATTTGAAAAACTGGGTAGAAGTAGATGCTCCACCTAAATTTAGATTGAAATATCTGTTGAATATTTATGTGGAAATATATATCATACAATTGAATATATGTCTGAGGCAGAGGGAGAGAAAAGGGTCTCTGAGTTACATTTCAATTCATTTTAGTTTAATTTGATGTATATTACTGATAAAGTAGTATATTTTAGTTAAAGAAAGAGGGACCAAAGACTAACAGGAAATCATTCCTGCTTTCAAGGATTTAAACATCTAGGAAGATTCATCAATATATGGGTGGAACATCAATTACATTACTCTGGGATAACATTAGATTGAAAAAAGAAATGGACCAAGTCCAGAAGTGGAAACAATGAGGAGACTGATTAAAATGGTGAAATGATTACAAAGAAGACATAAAAAATGTAATGTTTGGGTATAACAGTAGTTTAATTTCAATAAGGGAAAGCCCAACAGTGCCCTTCACTTACAATGTCAATTTCCAGCAAGCTGTTTTATATTTCACTCTAGCTGTTCCTCTTTAAAAACATTTGTTTGCAATCTTAGAATCACTCTATTTATCCAACAATGCATTCTAAATATGTACAAAAACTAAAACTATCTGTCCTGTTCCTTCTTCTTGTTGTACTGGTATTCTGTTGCTTTCAGTGGATAGAAACTAGATAAATGCAGTGAAGATTAAATCCTAGCTTGTGGGAAAAATGGAGAAGGAGATGGCAACCCACTCCAGTATTCTTGCCTGGAGAATCCCATGGACGGAGGAGGCTGGTAGGTTACAGTCCACGGGGTCGCAAAGAGTCGGACACGACTGAGCGACTTCACCTTCACCTATGGGAAAAATATGACTCCATAGTACAAGATTTGTCAAAAAATCACATCAAGAAATATAAACATATTTCAGTTGTGATTTATTTTTTTGTGTTTAACATACTTTAGAAAAAGCATATATGTTGTTCATTTGCTCAGTCATGTATGACTCTTTGCGATCTCATCGACTGCAGTATATCAGGCTTTCTTGTCCTTCACTCTTTACCAGAGTTTGCTCAAACTCATGTCCATTGAGTCAGTGATACCATCCAACCATCTCATCCTTTATTGTCCCTTTTTCCTCCTACCCTCAATGTTTGCCAATATCAGGGGTCTTTTCCTGTGAGTTGGTGCTTCACATCAGGTGGGCAAAGTATTGGAGCTTCAGCTACAGCATCAGTCCTTCCAATGAGTATTCAGAGTTGATTTCTTTTAGGACTGGTTGGTTTGATCTCCTTGCTATCCAAGGGACTCTCAGGAGTCTTCTCCAGCACCACAGTTCAGAAGCATCAATTCTTTGATGCTCAGCCAAATGGTCACCAAATATGGTCCAATATAGTCTAGCTCTCACATTTGTACATGGCTACTGGATAAATGGTAGCTTTGACTAAACGGAACTTTTTCAGCAAAGTAATGTCTCTGCTTTTTAATATGCTGTCTAGGTTTGCCATAGGTTTTCTTCCAAGGAGCAAGCATCTTCTAATTTCATGGCTGCAGCCACTGACCGCAGTGATTTTGGAGCCCCAGAGAATAAAGTCTGTTGCTGCTTCCACTTTTTTCCCCATCTATTTGCCATGAAGTGATGGGACTGGATGCCATGACCTTAGCTTTTTGAATATTGAGTTTTAAGCCAGCTTTTTCACTCTCCTCTTTAACCTTCATAAAGAGGCTCTTGTGTCATCTGCATGTCTGAGTTTGTTGATATTTTTCTCAACAATCTTGATTTTGGCTTGTGATTCATCCAGCGTGATATTTTGGAGGATGTACTCTGAACGTAAGTTAAATAAGCAGAGTATAACAATTTACAACCTTGTCATACTCCTTTCCCAATTCTGAACAAGTCCATTGTTCCATGTCCACTTCTCATTGTTTCTTCTTGACCTGCATACAGGTATCTCAGAAGGCAGGTAATGTGGTTTTTAAGAATTTTCCACAGTTTGTTATGATCCAGACAGTCAAAGCTTTAGTGTAGTCAATAAAACAGAAGTAGATATTTTTTCCTAGCATTCTCTTGCTTTTTTTATGATCCAATGGATGCTGTCAATTTGATCTTTTGCCTTTTCTAAATCCAGCTTGTAATATTGACATTCTTGATTCACATACTGCTGAGGTCAAGATTGAAGGATTTTGAGAATTATCTTGCTATCATGTAAAATGACCTCATGTGTGCATATAGTTTGAAATTTCTTTGGCATTGCCCTTCTTTGGGATTGGAATAATAACTGACCTTTTCCAGTTCTGTGACCACTTCTGATACATTCTTGATTCACATACTGCTGAGGTCAAGATTGAAGGATTTTGAGAATTATCTTGCTATCATGTAAAATGACCTCATGTGTGCATATAGTTTGAAATTTCTTTGGCATTGCCCTTCTTTGGGATTGGAATAATAACTGACCTTTTCCAGTTCTGTGACCACTTCTGATTTTCCCAAATTTTCTGGCATATTGAGTTCAGGACTTTAAAGTATTATCTTTCAGAATTTGAAATAGCTCAACTGGAATTCTATCCCCTTCACTAAATTTGTTCATGTCAATGCTTCCCAAGGCCCTCTTGATTTCATACTCCAGGATGTCTGGTTATTAGGTTGGTGACCAAACCATCATGGTTATCTGGGTCATTAAGACCTTTTTTGTACAGTTCTGCTGTGTCTTCTTGCCACCTCTTTTTAATCTCTTCTGCTTCCATTGGGTCCATAATGTTTCTGTCCTTTATTGTGCCCATCTTTGTGTGAACTCTTTCCTTGGTATCTCTAATTTTCTTGAAGAGATCTCTAGTCTTTCTCATTTTATTGTTTTCCTCTATTTCNGTGTATTTTGGAGGTGATGGGAGAATATATGAAGAAAGAGTCGACAGAAAAAAGCAGAAAGGTCTGCCGCTTTAACCTTATTAACCAAAAGTAAACCATCTTAGCACACTGCTTTCTGTGCTTAATCTATTTTATTTTCACTGAATACTTGTATTTAGATATTTGGAATATAAAAAAGGCTTAAGGCAAATGTTTTTGAAAATTTCAGACAATAGGATTTGCATAATCAATTGCAATAATTTAAAAAATATCTATCTTATAACAAGAAATTGTGCTTTATGGCTAATAGACATTAAAACCATGTACATGTTTAGATGACCCATTTAAGTAATTAAAAGCAACAGATAAGACAATATTTGATATTCTTTTTAATATTTTAATGCTTTTTAATGTTTTGTGATCTACTTGTATTCTTCTAATTAATTTTTCTCAGTTTCACAATTTTTATTTTAAAGGAAAATTAATCCATAAGGTACTGAATTCTTTATACCTATCACAATGTTTGCATGAGATGTTTTCTATCTGTAAATATTCTACACTTCTTAAGAGCCCTTTATTCTATGTTGCACAAAGCTATTTTATCTACAATTTAAGTCAAGGTTGAAAAGACTCAAATTTATTTGCAAATGAAAAACTTAGAGAGTTGGAATGATTTGGAAACACTTCATATTAAAGTATATTTTAATGTGTATGAAAAAAAATTGTTAAACCCCAAAACAATTTGTGAATTTTAACTCATTCTGATATGGCTGCTAACTAGAATATATACACATATTTCTTTGAAAGTACAGATACATTCTATCTTCCATTCAGGTATGAATGTTTCTGATTTATAGTAATTGGGATCATTTTTGACAATGCATTGGACTTCTCAGAATAAAATAGCAATAGTTTATAGGCTCTATATAATTGCATTATATATATGAATGCAACATATTATGCTCTCTATTATTACTTAGATATGCTCTTCAGCAATTTTCCCCTTCTCAGGTTCTATATCATTTACTGCTTTCATTTTTAAATTCTTATCATGGACAATTTTAAATTGTTAATTCTACATCTTACACATTTGTTTTCTTCCAAAATACAAGTGATTTCTACACAAATATTAATCTTTACTTCTTCGTGTCTCACAAACTGACAAAAAACATGGTTTGTTTTTAGAATTTGTGCACTAACCATATCATTAATTTCTTAATAATCTATTTCTGGGTAAATATTGAGCTTTAAATACATGTAGGATAGTTTTATTAACTGTGCTCTATTAATAATTAATGTCTATCATCCAAACAAAAGTTTTATTCATCCTGAGACACAATCAATACACACCTGAGTGAAATGGGTGTTTGACANTATTTTTTAAATAAATTATGTTTCACTAATTCTTTCAGCTGATGAAACACAATATAACCACTACACAGAAAGGAAGTATGTGAGACATTTTAGTATTAGGATCAGTGGTATGAGAGAATGTGTGAATTTTTCAAATGAAAAGTCATTGAAAGAGAAAATGCAAATTTAATGTAATTTGATATAATAATGTCTACTTTAAAGGAGGTAAAATTACTTTCTGTCTAGACTGAGCTACCTATAGAGTGCTGTATTAATTTTAGATACAGTAATTTAAAATTAACTCAAGAAACTGAAGAAATGAACAGATGGGTAAAACTTTGGAAACAATGTTATCTGAGGAATGATGAGAGGGGTAGGAAAGTTAATACTTAGAATAGGGCTAGTTTTGTTTGTTTTTTTTTTTATAATGTCTACTTTAAAGGAGGTAAAATTACTTTCTGTCTAGACTGAGCTACCTATAGAGTGCTGTATTAATTTTAGATACAGTAATTTAAAATTAACTCAAGAAACTGAAGAAATGAACAGATGGGTAAAACTTTGGAAACAATGTTATCTGAGGAATGATGAGAGGGGTAGGAAAGTTAATACTTAGAATAGGGCTAGTTTTGTTTGTTTTTTTTTTCAAAATTTTTGAATAATCTTTATGTTGGAAAGAAAATGACTCATTCACTTTTTTATCCACAAGGTAGAATTAGGATGAGGAATAAAAACATATTGTAAGAATTCTTAAAAGAGAGATAACCAACTATAAAGTGTATAACATTTTATAGAAAAATGTTCAAATGGAGTCAATTCAGTCTATGGCCTTTAAAGAAGACTGATTAATTTTGAAATTTTACTCCATATAATTTTAACATTTTCATACTGAGAAGTGGTAAAAATCAAAAGGCATAGATAAAATTGCTTTGATTTATGTTCATGTTTTATCTGCTACATATGATTTTATTTATCTTGATCACTATGTGGTCAGAGCTGTTATTTATTATTATTGATTGCTTAAAATTCTAGACATAGACTTGAATTTCTTTAATGTGCATTTAATTGGTTTGTGCTGATTATATTGGAACTTTAAGTAAAAACTAGACAATGAGGATTTAGAAAAAATAAGTTATATACTAATATGTTTTACATTTACATAATATTTTCAGAGCAACTAAGATAACTTTCTGTAAAATTGAAAAATAAAGTGGTGCAGCAGGCCATTTTTATTCGCAAGTAAAATGGATATACTCTTTAAGGTAATTGGTAATGAAAAATTTTAAGTATAAAAATAAATTTGGACCTTACAGATGAATAAGCTGGAAACTGACACTAAAGTGTCAAGGACCTGACAGCTGGGGATAGGAATTTTGAGTATGCACTGAGACAACAGATTTAACCAATGTGCATGACACATCATAGATCAATAAATGAAATCCTCCATAAAACTGGATCTCCTCTAAGAATTTTATAGTTTCTGNAACTAAGATAACTTTCTGTAAAATTGAAAAATAAAGTGGTGCAGCAGGCCATTTTTATTCGCAAGTAAAATGGATATACTCTTTAAGGTAATTGGTAATGAAAAATTTTAAGTATAAAAATAAATTTGGACCTTACAGATGAATAAGCTGGAAACTGACACTAAAGTGTCAAGGACCTGACAGCTGGGGATAGGAATTTTGAGTATGCACTGAGACAACAGATTTAACCAATGTGCATGACACATCATAGATCAATAAATGAAATCCTCCATAAAACTGGATCTCCTCTAAGAATTTTATAGTTTCTTGTCTTACATTTAGGTCTTTAATCCATTTTGAGTTTATCTTTGTGTATGGTGTTAGGAAGTGTTCTAATTTCATTCTTTTACATGTAGCTGTCCAGTTTTCCCAGCACCATTTATTGAAGGGGATTTTTTTTTTCCCATTGTATATTCTTGCTTCCTTTGTCAAAAATAAGGTACTCATAGGTGCTGGGTTTATTTATGGGCTTTCTATCTTGTTTCATTGGTCTATATTTCTGTTTTTGTGCCTGTACCATACTGTCTTGATGACTGTAGCTTTGTAGTATAATCTGAAGTCAGGAAGCTTGATTCCTCCAGCTCCATTCTTCTTTTTCAAGACTGCTTTGGCTATTTGGGGTCTTTTGTGTTTCCATATGAATTATGAAATTCTTTTAGCTCTGTGAAAAATGCCATTGACAATTTGATAAGGAGGGGATATATGTATACCTATGGGTGATTCATGTTAAGGTTTGACAGAAAACAACAAAATTCTGTAAAGCAATTATCCTTCAATTAAAAAAATAAATAAATTAAAAAAAGTTGTATCTCCAGCATAAACTCACATCCTTCTAATCAGTACTAAATATTCCTGCTAGTGGACCTAGGCAAACATGAAGAAGGTATATGAGACACAAAGAAATCCAAGAAAACAAAACTAAATTCTTTTGTGTAGAGTCATAGTAAATCTGTTTAGGAAGTAGTGACAATAATTTATTCCACCCACAAATACCCAAATTAGTTAAAAGTGGCCTGGAGTTCTTCAAATCTGTCAGAGTAAAAAGAAAATCTACATCTACCTTACAGTAAAAGAAAGTGAAAAAAAAAAAGAACTTGTCCAATAACTGCTGATGACCTCATCAAGACAGATGAAAAGCAACCAAACAAATCCATATAAACCATACTTGCTATTAGGAAAAACAAACAAACAAACAAAACACATCTCAAGAGAGGGGAAAAAATTGTAATAAAAAATATACACTGAACACAGAAAAACTTTAGAGAAATAAAAAAGAACAAACTGAATATAGTTTTAAGTTGTTCAAAAGTACTCCCACTGCCAGAATAAAATGGGATTATATTTTTAGAAAAATAGATCATTTTGAAAAAATAACAAATAAATTATCCAGAAATGAAAGCAAAATTTATAAGCATCCAGCCCCCTACATCAAAATATCTCTCTGTTAAAAACAACTAGTGGCTTTTGTTTATTTTGCAATTGGAAGTTTTATCCATTTCTTCCTCTGGAATCTTTTCAGCAATAGACTTCCTGTAAATAATACTCATGTGCTAATGGTGCCACTGATAAAAATAGCTTGTTAGAAATGTAGATTTTCAAAGGAACTGTTATCTGATTATGGGATCAACTTAAACTTAAAGATTGCTTACATATAACTTTAGAAAGCTTATTCATACATTCTGTATGGATGTAAGTAAAAGTGAAAATCTGTCAGTCCTGCCCAACTCTTTTTGACTCCATAGCCCACCAGACTTGTATGTCCATGAAATTCTCCAGGCAAGAATACTGGAGTGTGTAGCCATTCCCTTCTCCAAGGAATCTTCCCCACTCAGGGATCAAATCTGGGTCTCCTGCATTGCAGGGGGATTTTTTACCATATGAGCCACCAGGGAAGCTAGCTCCTTAAATATGCCACTATAATTTCACACCATTAGAATAACGATTCACATATGAAACTATTTAGTTACAGATTAGAAAATGTTCTCTCAATATGAAAGAAATCCATTATGAATTAATGATATTAACACTTGATATCACATTAGGGTTGCTGCTGTTGAAACACGTTCTGTCTTGTATTCACTCCTAATATTACTTTCAGAAAATGGTAAATTTTAACTAGTAAGATTTTTTCTCTCTCTCTCTCTCTTTTTTTTTTTTTCCTGACCTGAATATATGTTAACAGCAAGGAGGTCAAATCAGTCAATCCTAAAGGAAATCAACCGGAATATTCATTGAAAGGACTGATGCTGATGCTGAATCTCCAATACTTTGACCACCTGTTGCCAAGAGTTGACTCATTGGAAAATATCTAATGCTGGGAAAGACTGAGGGTAAGAGGAGAGGAGGGTGGCAGAAGATGAGATGATTAGATGATTAGCATCATTGACTCAATGGACATGAATTTGAGCAAACTCCAAAAGATAGTGGACAGAGGAGTCTGGCATGTTGCAGTTTGTGGTGTCACAAACAGTTGTACATGACTTAGCAACTGAAAAACAACAGCAAATACATTGACATCTAAAGAAACAACAATCTAAAAGTTACAGTTGAATTACTCACTGGCCAACTCATATCAGGAATACCTGTTCTTGGAATCAAGATTTTGTCTGTCTCCTTTATGTCACAGAATGTAAAATAACAATCAAGATGAAATGAAGTTGGGCAGAATAAAATTCATAATGACAAGGAATGTAAATATTAGTATCAGCTCAGTTCACTTTAGCCATTCAGTTGTGTCCGACTCTTTGAGACCGCATGGACTGCAGCACGCCAGGATTCCCTGTCCGTTTCCAACTCCTAGAATTTACTCAAACTCATGTTCATTGAGTCAGTGATGCCATCCAAACATCTTATCCTCCATTGTCCCCTTCTCCTCCCACCTTCAATCTTTCCCAACATCAGGGTCTTTTCAAATGAGTCAGCTCTTCGCATCAGGTGGCCAAGTATTGAAGTTTCAACTTCAGCATCAGTCCTTCCAATGAATATTCAGGACTTTTAGGATGGACAGGTTGGTTCTCCTTTCTGTCCAAGGGACTCTCAAGAATCTTCTCCAACACAACAGTTCAAAAGCATCAATTATTCGGCACTCAGCTTTCTTTATAGTCTAACTCTCACATCCATACATGACTACTGGAAAAACCATAACTTTGACTAGATGGACCTTTGTTGACAAATGTCTCTGCTTTTTAATAGGCTGTCTAGATTGGTCATAACTTTTCTTCCTAGGAGCAAGTGTCTTTTAATTTCACAACTGCAGTCACCATCTGCAGTGATTTTGGAACCCCCCCCCAAATAAAATCTCTCACTGTTTCCACTGTTTCCCCATCTATTTCCCATGAAGTGATGGGACCAGATGCCATGGTGTTAGTTTTCTGAATGTTGAGCTTTAAGCCAACGTTTTCACTCTCTTCTTTCACTTTCATCAAGAAGGTCTTTAGTTCTTCTTCACTTTCTGCCATACAGTCATGTCATCTGCATAACTGAGGTTATTGATATTTCTCCCGGCAGTCTTGATTCCAGCTTGTTCTTCCTCCAGTCCAACATTTCTCATGATATACTCTGCATATAAGTTAAATAAGCAGGGTGACAATATACATCCTTGATGTACTCCTTTCCCATATCAGTTGTAATAAATCACTGCAAAACCTAGTGTCCTCCCTCCATCAAGCAATTATTGTTTTTCATATTTCTATGTGTTGGCCATGCATTCTTCCAGCCTGAATTGACCAACCTGCAGCTAATTGACCTCACAGTATTTGACTTCTCTGACTCATATTTGTGTCAACTGAAAAAGCTAGAGTAACAAGGATGTATGGAACCACTCTCTACTTGTTCTCTCATTGTCCAGCCAATCTCTCATCATTGGTCACATGGTAGGAGAAGATATTCCATAAGCATGAAAGAAAATGTCCCAAAGTACAATTACTTTACATTCCTCTGCCTTCCTTACCGTTTTAAGGAAAGTCATGTAGTCAAGCCCAGAATCAAACTGGAAAAGCATTAACCAAAGGTCTGTATAGATGGAGGTAGTATATAAAATATATTTTCACATTTATACAGAATAGACTTTTAGAAGAAAAAATAATACGCATGTGTTATAATTTTATATGACCAATAAAATCACCATATGAAATTTATTTGTTCTGATTAAATGCTAGCTAAGAAAACTCTAATTTCATTTTGCTTTCCTATACAGATTTTATACTAGATAATTCACTGGAAAGGAATCTCAGAATTTGCATTTACAGTTCATAGGTATGAATATTTAATATTGACATATACTCTATGGGCATCCCTTGTGGCTCAGGTTGTAAAGAATCTGCCTGCAATGTGGGAGGCCTGGGTTTGATCCCTTGGGAAGATCCACTGGAGAAGGGAAAGGCTATCCACTCCAGTATTCTGGCATGGAGAATTCCATGAACTGTGTAGTCCTTGCGGTCACAAAGAGTTGGACATGACCAAGCAAATTTCACTATAATCTATAATCTCCATTATATATATATATATGATATATATATTTATTGGACATACATTTCCTTCAACATAAATTTCTTAATATACTTGAAGGGTTAGAGCTTCTTAAAGAAAATTCATATCCATGCTTTCTTTATTATATTATAGTCTCTTCCATTTAGAAAGCCATGATACAGGACATCCTAAAGCTCAATCATATATAATAAATAAATTATGTTTAACTTTGAGAATATTTCACCTAGCTACCTTGAATTATCAACGTTTAATCATATCCCTTATCAAAAATGAAATCCAGTATACTATAAGTTTTCTATCTTTTTTAGAATACCCCATTAAAAAAAAAATCTAATGGACAGAGGAGCCTGGCAGGCTACAGTACATACAGTGGCAAAGAGTCTGACATGACTGAAGTGAGAGCACAGCACAAGAGCGACTAGATATATTTACAAAAGAACCATGAAAGAAGGAAGAATGTGATCAATGCCCCTG
>SJYX01022702.1:117628-172858 GCA_006410675.1 Oreotragus oreotragus
TGAAGAATTGATGCTTTTGAACTGTGGTGTTGGAGAGGACTCTTGAGAGTGCCTTGGATTGCAAGGAGATCCAACCAGTCCATTCTGAAGGAGATCAGCCCTAGGATTTCTTTGGAAGGAATGATGCTAAAGCTGAAACTCCAGTACTTTGGCCACCTCATGCGAAGAGTTGACTCATTGGAAAAGACTCTGATGCTGGGAGGGATTGGGGGCAGGAGGAGAAGGGGATGACAGAGAATGAGATGGCTGGATGGCATCACGGACTCAATGGACGTGAGTCTGAGGGTACTCTGGGAAATGGTGATGAACAGGGAGGCCTGGCATGCTGTGATTCATGGGGTCGCAAAGAGTCAGACACAACTGAATGACTAAACTGAACTGAACTGAACACCACTTAGGAAGCCCTTATTTAGCAAAGCTGATTTTCTTTTCAAGGGCTTTTTTCTTTGCCATCTTCCCTCATAGCTCACTTGGTAAAGAATTGGCCTGCAGTGCAGGAGACTGGGGTTCTATCCCTCAGTTGGTAAGAACTCCTGGAGAAGGAAATGGCACCCTACTCCAGTATCATTGCCTAGAAAATCCCATAGACAGAGAAGCTTGGTGAGCTGCAGTCCATGGAGTCAATGGCACCTCACTCCAGTATCATTGCCTGGAAAATCCCATAGACAGAAGAGCCTGGTGGGCTGCAGTCCATGGAGTCACAAAGAGTCGGGAACTACTGAGCAACTAACACACTGTATATCTTTGGTGAATTGTGTTCAAATATTTGACTTCATATTATTGTTTATTTTTTCTTTTAGTTGCATGCTTATCTACAAGTTCATAGATTGAGATAAAATATTTGCGTGCCACATCTAACAAAGTGTTTATATCTGACATAAGATATTTAACATTTTAAAATAAGTTTAAAAAGCATGTGTGAAGTGGTAAATAAGACAAGGATAATTACATCAAAAACTAAGCTTGTAAAGTGATCATTTTTAAATTAAATT
Source organism: Oreotragus oreotragus (assembly GCA_006410675.1). NCBI lineage: Eukaryota > Metazoa > Chordata > Mammalia > Artiodactyla > Bovidae > Oreotragus > Oreotragus oreotragus. The sequence continues at coordinate 118,621 of SJYX01022702.1, forward strand.
TCTTAGTTTTTGTATATGAAACAATGTTGATTGTATTCAATTTTTCAAATTTATAGCCATAAACTGTTACATTTTATCCCTTTTCCCATCTACATTTATAGCCATAAACTGTTACATTTTATCCCTTTTCCCATCTACATGGTTTGTAGTGATGTTCCCTCTTCAATTTATAATATTGCAATTTGTGTCATTTCTCTTTTTTTCTTGATTAATCTGACTAGAGAGTGATTAAATTTAAAAAATCCTTTCCTCAAAGCAGGTTTTGCTTTCACTGAATTTGTGTATTACTTTGTTTCTAATTTAATAGATGTCTATTCTTATGGCTTTATTTTCTCTTTTTTACTTGCTTCTACTTACTTTTATTTAATGTGCTCTTGTTTTATACTTTCTGAGATGGAAGTATGTATTACTTATTTGAAATCATACTTTTATATGAACATATTTAATGCCACAAATTTCCTCTGAATTGCTATTTTTGTTACAGTCCACGAGTTTTAATACCTGTGTTTTCATTTTATTCACATAAAAATTTTCATTTTATTTTAATCTTCCTCTTTGACATGTAGATTATTTACAATTAGATTGCTTAATCACCAAATTTGGGAATTTCCCAATTATCTTTGTGTTATCAATTTCAATTAATTATAATTATTAACTATTATCAATTAATTGTTAATTCTCACAGGAAATGGCAATCCACTCCAGGACTATTGCCTGGAAAATCCCATGGACAGAAGAGCCTAGTAGGCTACAGTCCATGGGGTCGCAAAGAGTCGGACACGACTGAGCGACTTCACTTCACTTCTTCACATAGGCTGCAAAAATCCTAGAAGAGAAAGCACAGCAGTAGTTGTGAGTTCTAGTGCAACTAGTTAGAAAAAGAAAGGCAGTTTGGAGTAGTGTTTCTGTTGGTTGGTGTTTGAGAAACACAGAAAATTACTTGTGTTGTATGCAAATAAATATTTGGCTGTTTTGAAATTACATTAGTTAAACTCTACTTCTTAGACTTAAAAATTGCTATAATGCTGGATCATAACACTCTGAATCAATAATGCGAAACATTTTTGTAATTAAACTCCTATACTCTGCAAAGCAGGTTTTTCTCAATGCTTTCTTTATTGGCCATATGAGCCACACAATTCTTCATGGTCAGTGCTTGCCCTGTGCAATGTAGAATACTTAACAGTACTGATTTTTTTTTTTTTAAATCCCATGCCAGTAGCACCACTTGTGACAAGCAAAAATGACTCATGAGATCCAAAAAATACCCTCGAACATAGACAAACATCTCCTAGGGTGCAGACTCATGCCTGTCGAGAGCCACTGCTGTAAAGGAACTTAGTCCTAAACACAGTGCCCAATAAAACTTCAGCATCTTCCTCTCTGTCGTGGAGTCTATGTCCCCAGAAAGCTAACCTGCAATTGTTGGCTGATTCGGTAAGGTGTTTCCTCTTGGTGGGGGTATGAGATTTTTGTTGAATAATGAGATGATGGTGGGTTTTGGTCAGTGTCTCATGAGCAATACTGCTCTGGCTCTGAATTTTTTGGAAATATTAACATCACCACAGTAACCGGTCAGAAACTTAAGAGTCACATTGGACTTTCATCTGTATCTTGTCATCGGCAAAGTCCTATCTGTACTGTCTTGTAAAATTTCAGTCATGAGTGTCTACTCTTCACCCCCCTGCTATTGCCTATGTTCTTGCCTTGAGCATCATTCTTTAAAATTGATTGTCTCATGTTAATTTCTAATCAATTCTCCATTCAAATATTAAAAATTTATCTGTACACTTCCAAACTTAGCATTCTCCTGTGGCTTTTCATTATATACAGAAAAAAAAAAAGTATGATTCTCTGTAACAGTTTCTTGGGGATTTTTCTCTTCCTTACATTGCTGTCCTTCTCTCCTGCTCTATTTTTCCTACTATAAGCTATTATTATAGAGCATAGTTAACATTTGTGGAGTATGCGCTTCTAATCAAGACAAGAGTTGTCCAAAGTGACTTTCATGGGTTACTTCATGTAATCCTCACAGAGTACAAGCCTACTAAACTACTGACAACACAGTGAATATATCAAGCTAATGTGTGCCTCAATTTCCTACTATTTCCTCCACATCACATGGTGACATCCCCTTTCTCCTGTCTGCTTTGTGATTATTGGCTAATCTTCCCAGACTCTGTTCCTTTATTACCTGCTCTATTAATACTTTCTGCCTGCCACTTCAAATGTTAGTGTTGACTTACTCCCCACCATTCATTTTAGACATTTCTATCATAAAAGTTCTAAAGCTTTATTAAAGTCTTGTTTCAATCATTCACCTTCCTACTGATCTTTTAGCAACATAATGATGAAATAAATCATATCAAACATTTTCTTTTTTGCAAGCTAGATTATTTAATGGATTTTTAAAAAATCAATAATATCACTGTCTTATTCTGCCAACAAGAACAATGATTAAATTAGTTTCTCAAATGTATATAGTTACTGCCAAGACTTGGTTTAGAGCTGCATCACAGTACAGCTGCAAAAGGGTAGATTTTAAAACCAATCACATCAGGATTTGAATCCTGGGTTTTGTCTCTTATTAATACATAAATTCATCAATGGTTCCTTTTTATAATAACATTTACCTTTGAATGTGATGATAACGACACTATTTTTTTTCAACAAATCTGAAAGGCAGACTGATTACTTCCAATTACACATAGGGCATATGAAAGCCACAAATGACAACCAGACATGCTTGACTTTACAGCTGAGCTTTAACTCTATCTTCTGATATGTCAAACTGAGTGAAACCAGAACTGGTAGTCAGAAATACAGACTATTAACAGTTACTTCATGTTCTATAAAACAATGATTCTACCCCTCAGATTTATTGAAAAATATAAATGTCAGTCTCAGGATACATGGTGCTACTGCTTCTGGTAAGTCATTTCAGTCGTGTCTGACTCTGTGTGACCCCATAGAGAGCAGCCCACCAGGCTTCCCCATCCCTGGGATTCTTCATGCAAGAACACTGGAGTGGGTTGCCATTGTATGGTGCTAGGTAGAGTCTAACTGGCTTTCGCTATAAACCACGTTCTCTTAAGGTGTCAGGATTTGGGAATGTTCCTTTTTGCAGTAGCCCAGAGTTGGAGCTAATGAAGGAAGCCTTGTGTGGGCCACAAGTTGATAGTCAAACCTCTGTTAATGGCATATGGAAGAGTGTCATCTACATCTAAAAAAACAAGCCACAGTGGCTGCTGGAACTGAATTACCACATTACCTGCTGCCTCCCATCCTCTTCCAAAATCTCTCCCATTCAACTAAAATTCCCCTGCACTTGCACCTTTATATTCTAATTTGTATTACAAATTCCACTCTAGGGCCTGCTACCATTTGTATAGCACTGTTCTCCATGACAGAAAATTAATTGATAAGGTGATACTTCATTGCATTTAGAAAATGAACTGGCTTTGTAGAGAAGAAATGAAATGACTGAAAATTCTCTTAATTATAAAAGTCAGCTACAAAGGCAAAAACTAAAAAAACAACCTAATAAAGTTGTTTTTCACTTTCATTTGCACTATTTCAGTATTTAATTTAAGTGAAATTAAAATAGAAATTTCAACAGCAAACTAGCAGAGCATGATAAGTTTATATTAAAAATGTATAGGTAAATTATCATTTTGTACTAAGCATTTAATAAAAACCAATAGCATCACTTCATGGGAAATTGATGGGGAAACAGTGGAAACAGTGTCAGACTTTATTTTTCTGGGCTCCAAAACCACTGCAGATAGTAACTGCAGCCATGAAATTAAAAGACGCTTACTCCTTGGAAGAAAAGTTATGACCAACCTAAATAGCATATTCAAAAGCAGAGACATTACTTTGCTGACTAAGTTCTGTCTAGTCAAGGCTATGGTTTTTCCTGTGGTCATCTATGTATGTGAGAGTTGGAATGTGAAGAAGACTGAGCACCGAAGAATTGATGCTTTTGAGCTGTGGTGTTGGAGAATACTCTTGAGAGTCCCTTGGACTGCAAGGATATCCAACCAGTCCATTCTGAAGATCAGCCCTGGGATTTCTTTGGAAGGAATGATGCTGAAGCTGAAACTCCAGTACTTTGGCCACCTTATGAGAAGAGTTGACTCATTGGAAGAGACTCTGATGCTGGGAGGGATTGGGGTCAGGGGGAGAAGGGGACAACAGAGGATGAGGTGGCTGGATGACATCACTGACTCGATGGACGTGAGTCTGAGTGAACTCCGGGAGTTGGTGATGGACAAGAAGGCCTGGCGTGCTGCGACTCATGGTATCACAGAGTCGGACACGACTGAGCGACTGAACTGAACTGAATAGATAAAATTACTATACTATCAGACAGTCTATCAACTAGATTTGCATCCAATGGTTTCCTCACTTTCAGAAGATATTAATTATAAAAGATTAATTGTGAACAGCAACAAAAAAGAATGTTTTTATGTATTTCTGAATTGTTTAATTTAAAATTATAAAATAAATTGATATAACCTTGAGCTTATTGGGTAGTAATTATGTTTCTGAATTTTTTTCCTTAATACAGTTGCTTATTTAGAATGCCTAAATGAATTTGTTTTATAATAAATTAAATATAATTTAACTTTAATTTTATAACAAGAAAAAAAAAACCCAGAAGTACCTAAAGGCTATTTGGGTGACATTCTTATATTTATTGATATAAAGATAGTCCCCAACTTTCCATTGTGATATATTTTTTAAAGCATATTTTAACAGAAAAACAGTATAAAGTAGAGTTTTCATAGGACAAAAAGGCTGCAGATACTGTTTTGACACTAGATGGCATTCCTGTGTAATCAGAAGAGCAAAAGGCTAACTCAGTCTCTGCTGTTTCTCAGGACATGTCATAAATTCAGATTAATGAATTGCACCTGAAGAAATTTAAAGCAGGCTTTTATTCAGAAGATAATGTGAATAAGCTGATTTTGTAACATGTTATTTAGAGTTTGCTCGCTATTACAAAATTAAAAACCTTTTTTCTACCTTCATAAATTATAAGTACAGATTCTAGCTACTAAAGTTATATTTTTGCTTTTTTCTATGATATCTATTCCCATTCAAATATTTTTGTTTATGTTAATAATGCAGAAAACATATTTACTTCAATTTTCTATAATATATTGTCATAAGATATTTTAATGGGAAGATAATTCCACAGATAAAAGTTAAATGTTATCTTAGGTTCATTGTCAAAACTTTAAACAACATATAGGAACTTCTTAAAATTATTGTAAAAGTTAAAGTTTCAAAAATATATAGTTTGTAATTGTATATGATAGTGAAATTAGCCACTAATTTAATATGACATGTCCTTTGACATTATATTACATGTATGTATCTTGTCAACACATAGCTTCTCAAACTTCTATATAACAAAGCAAACTCATAAAAAATGATAAGAGAAAAATGAAGTTGTCCTAAACGTGGAACTGAGGGGATAGATCTATCAAAAACCTGGAAGTCATTCTTGGTACACTAACGGAGATGCTCAGTGGTAGATATAGACACACAATAATTAAAATTTTAATATAATTAAATACCTTTTTCAGAATTATAGCAAAAAAATACATATCACTGGATGTGTCTCCGTGAAACAAGAAGAACGTTAATTTTTGTTGTAAGAGAGCTGAGTTATTGACATAATATATGCCCAGCATATCACAAATCGCCAATTTTCAGAACAGTCCATTTAACTCAATTCCATTTCCCTCCTACTTGACATGAGAACATCCAGGGTTGAAAAATTAAATTACTAATTACAGGTCACCAAATGTCAAAGCCAGAATTTGACCCACAGCCTATTGCACCACACACAATGAATCTTTCACTACATAATTTAGCATGCTTGTCATGGAGTGGATTGTATTTCCTACAAATTCATCTGTTGAAGTCCCAAAGCCTAGTACCTCAAAATTTAACCATATTTAGAGGCGGTACTAAAAAAACTAATTAAGTTTAAATGAGATTATATATGCTTACCTTGTGGCTCAGCTGGTAAAGAATCTGCCTGCAATGCGGGAGACCTGGTTTTCACCCCTGGGTAAGATCCCCTGGAGAAGGAAACAGCTACCTGCTCCACTATTCTGGCCTGGAGAATTCCTTGGACTGTATAGTCCATGGGGTTACAAAGAGATTATATATAGTGGTGTCCAAACAGAATGAGAAAAAGAAAGTGGGGTACATGCTCAGAGAAAAGGCCATGAGAGGACTTAGTCAGAAGACAGCCGCATGGCAACCCAAGAGAGAAAGGCCTTAAGACGAAACAAACCTGCCAACACCTTGGTCATGGATTTCTAGCCTCTAGAACTGTGAGAAAATAAGTTTCTGTTGTTTAAGCCACCCAGTCCACAAAATTTTGTTATGGTTGCCCAATGGCAACCCACTCCAGTACTCTTGCCTGGAAAATCCCATGGACAGAGGAGCCTGGTGGGCTGTAGTTGTATAGTCCATGGGGTTACAAAGAGATTATATATAGTGGTGTCCAAACAGAATGAGAAAAAGAAAGTGGGGTACATGCTCAGAGAAAAGGCCATGAGAGGACTTAGTCAGAAGACAGCCGCATGGCAACCCAAGAGAGAAAGGCCTTAAGACGAAACAAACCTGCCAACACCTTGGTCATGGATTTCTAGCCTCTAGAACTGTGAGAAAATAAGTTTCTGTTGTTTAAGCCACCCAGTCCACAAAATTTTGTTATGGTTGCCCAATGGCAACCCACTCCAGTACTCTTGCCTGGAAAATCCCATGGACAGAGGAGCCTGGTGGGCTGTAGTCCATGGGGTCGCTAAGAGTCGGACACGACTGAGCGACTTCACTTTCATTTTTCACTTTCATGCATTGGAGAAATAAATGGCAACCCACTCCAGTGTTCTTGCCTGGAGAATCCCAGGGACGAGGAGCATGATGGGCTGCCTTCTATGGGGTCGCACAGAGTCGGACATGACTGAAGCGACTTAGCAGCAGCAGCAGCATCAATAAAAATAATGTTCAAAATCATATAATTAACATTTAATGGAATCTGCCTTATGATGTTTTCTAATATACTTAAAACAAAGAATCTTTATTCAAAACTATTCTTAAAATAAAATATTATATGTATATGTGTGGTAAGTCGCTTCAGTCATGTCCTACTCTGCAACTCCATGGACAGTAACCCACCAGGCTCCTCTGTCCATGGGATTCTCCAGGCAAGAATACTGGAGTGGGTTGCTATGTTCTCCTGTGGGGAATCTTCCTGAGCCAGGGATTGAACCTCATCTCTTACATCTCCTACATTGGCAAGTAGGTTCTTTACCTCTAGAGCCACCTGGGAAGTCCCAAAATACTTTATGCACAATCACAATGCTAGTATGTATATGAGAAAGAGAGAGAAAGAGAGAACTACTCTGCTACTATTTGTCCTAGAGAAGAACTACAACAAATAAGCCTTCAACTTTATTCAGTCACTTTTAACATCTTAGAAATATTTTTCCTGGTATATATTCAGGTAAAAACTAAAGTTAAAAACAAATGCTTAAAAATAAATAAATACCAAAAATAAATAAATTTAAAAAAAAAACAAATGCTTAAATGAAATAGAATATTTTTAAAAATCTTATTTAAATTGTCTGCAACACCAGTATGCACTGGGAATTTCAAATATTAAAGCATGTATCTTTCCCATGCATGATAGTGCATGCATGTGTGCTCAGTCATTTTTGACTCTGTGCAATCCCATGAACTTGATCAGTCTCCTCTGTCCATGGAATTTTCCAGGTAAGAATACTGGAGGAGGCTGCCATTTCCTTCTCCAAGGAATCTTCCCAATCTAGAGATCAAACGTGTGTCTTTTGCATCTCCTGCATTGGCAGGCGGATTCTTTACCATGGCACCACTAGGAAGCCCATATATCTTTCCCATGAAAGTATTTAAAAGTACTGATACGCAAGTAACAATAATCACTCCAACCACAACCTACGTGGACTCCCACTAAATGTGTGGATGATAGCTAATGCTGTGCTGTGCTTAGTTGTTCAGTCATATAGACCTGCCTTAAGTCAAGTACAAGTTGAGACTCACAATTTATGATGCACCAGAAATAAAGAAATTCTCCAAGACTAATGATCACTCATAGAGATACAGTATTCAATTTGAAAATTCTAGTTCTTTTTAAATTTGTAAAAATTGGAGTATCAAAATTTTAATTATTTTAATTGATTGGAACAGATTGAATAAATAACAATCTATGACTTCACAGGAGGACTCCAATGAAAGAAACACAAAAACCTAACAAATAAACAAAAAAACAATGATCATAATTAGATATCTCTAATAAATCAGTGTTTCAGTCCAAAAATTGATATTAAAGAAACAGGCAAACTCTTAGTCTGCTTTTGATTAAAAGTGTACTTCATTCAACATATAATTCTAGATAAGTAAGAAATCATACTCTCATGACAACGATGCTAGTTGAGAAAAGTGAAAGGAATCAGGAAATTGAAAATTGTCAATGGCCCCCAATGATATCATTAATTCAGAAAAGAACTGCCAATCAGTGCTAAACCCAACAAGGGAAATACTGTTGGATGATTGAACATTTACAGAGTTCCAAAGTACTATGCCACAAAATCATTTCTCCACAAAATATGGTAACAATGCAATGAGAAAACAAAATAGCATAATTCATCTCTTGATGTTAAAACATTCAAAATGAATCCAACCTCTCTCCTTTGGAGATAATTTCCTGTTTACATAAAAACAGAAGACAGAGGAATATGTTAAATAACAATTTGGAAAAAGTGACAGAAATCTAGAATAGATACCATTCTCCAGGTCAAATGTCTTCAACTTTCCCATGAGCCAATATGAGAAAAAAGGATGAAAGCTAGCATTTTACTAAGTTAAATAGATTGTTAAAACATAATAAGAAAATTAAATGAGTGGTTATTGGTTATATATGTTATTTAGGGGTAGAAAACAGTTACTAAAGAAATTTTGGATAAATATTGGAGAAATCAGAAATAAAATGTGTAATAGATATTAATTTTGTTAGCATGGTATTTAATTGCAGTAAAATATGAAAACTTTACGATTTGAACATACTTGTTCACAATTTTAAACGTAAAGTGCTATGACACCTGCTAATAACGTTTAGATGTTTAACACCTAAAATACCTTCATTATTGCTCTCCTGGTATCTCAGCTGGTAAAGAATCTGTTTGCAACGCAGGAGATTCCAGTTCAATTCCTGGGTCAGTAAGATCTGCTGGAGAAGGGATAGGCTGCCCACTCTAGCTGTTCTTGGGCTTCCTTGGTGGCTCAGCTGGTAAAGAATCTGCCCAGAATGTGGGAGACATGGGTTTGATCCCTGGGTTGGGAAGACTCCCTGGAGAAGGGAACTGCTACGTACGCCTGTATTCTGGTCTAGACAATTCCATGGAGTGTATAGTCCATGGGGTTGCAAAGAGTCGGACATGACTGGGCAACTTTCACTCACTTCACTTTCACCTTCATTATTTGTCTTTTGTGTGGGCAAATGAAACAGATGATTAAAACTGAAAAATCAGTGAATCTAGACATTAGTATACTTGAGTGTTCACAATATTACTCTTTATGCTTTCCTTTGTTTTTGAACATTATTCTTATAATAAAAGTTTAAGGTTCCTCAGATTGTTTTCTGATTTACCTGTTGTAAAGAAAATCTACAGTATAAATACCCGTATCTAGTACATAGCATGATTAATAGTTGTTTTCACAGCAGTGAGACTATTAAATCCAGTGTTCTGACATATAAGTAACATGCAATTTTCCAGTGTCATGTGTTTATAAAGAGACATGTCCATGTATCTTATAAAGAGACAAAACATGTTATTTCTAATTCATGTAGTCAATTAGAGGAGTTACAGTTAAAAATTCCTTCTGAGTATTTTATACCAGACTATCAATCATTTAAAGACTTTGAAAAAACAACTGTCATTTAGTATAGGTTTAGATGACAGAAAACTAATTTAATGATTTGAGGCTATGTTCTCTGTCATGTCAGGAGTGTACTGCTCAGAGTTCATTACCAGCTCTGCATGACCTGACAAAAAATCCAATACAGCACATGCCCCATGGTATTCAGTAGTAAGGGATAAGAAGTCCTTTGCCTGATGAGATGACAAGGAGGGAGAGATGGCAGGTAATTTGCTTTTTGTGACCTCTAAGTCTTTCCCATTACTTACTGAAAGCAAATGCACACTAGGTGAGCCCTGTGAGGGCAGATAATCATAGTCACATATGGCTATTGGGTTTTTGTTTACTTGACTTTACTTAATTGTATTCTATGGAAAGCAATTAGTGACTTTGAAAAATCAAATTTATCTTCCAAAATTATAAACTGATTCTTGACTAAAAAGAGAAGTATTTCATATTACTGAAGTTTTCACTATTTTTTAAAAATTGTACTTCTCCACACACACAAAAAAAACAACACATATTTTGCATGTGAACTGTCACAGACTATTTTTCATATTTAAAAGCTGTGGACAGCTTGTCACTAAAAAGTCTTATTTCTACACTAATGAGGCTAATAGATTTTCAAGTTAATCAGGGTGATAGTAATAGTTTTAGAAACTGACTCTGAATGCAGGTTGGTAACTCACATATATCTTTCTTCTTTTAAACACATTCTTGTCTAAAGTATGTGATGTTCTACAAGGCTAAATGTAAACAAATTCTATTAATTTTCAACAAGTTACTGTTAAGTAAAATAAAATTGCTGTTTGATTGTAACAAGGGAAACTCCAAACAGAAAGTATTAAATCAGCATTATTGGCAGTTGGAAGACACATTGCCTAGATTACTGTTAGTGACTAGGGGAATAAATGACCAATTTCAAAGTTTTAGAAGCACTTGGAAGAGTAAATGAAGATAGCTTTGGAAAATTGCTGATGGGAATTCATCATAATGGAAGCCTGAGTTATATAAACAACATTTATTTTCCTGAATTGATCATTCTAAGAGAGAATAAAGTTGGGTGAAAAGAGATTTCATTTTTTCAGCATCAGAAAAATGCTGAAATAGCATAAGATTCAAAAAGAACTATGGTTGGTACTAACCCAGTAGTAGAAAACATTCATGTTGAATTTGGAAGTCTGAGATTTAGGTTACCACAGAGCACTGGACACAGTTTCCTGAGTTACACAGTAGGTTCTCATTAGTTATCTATTTTATACATAGAATCAATAGTGTATATATATCAATCCCAATCTCCCAATTCATCCCCCTCCTTTACCCCTCCTTGGTGTCCATATGCTTGTTCTCTGCATCTGTGTTTTTATTTCTGTTTTGTAAATAAGATATTCTATACCATTTTTCTAGATTTCACATATATGCATTAATATATGACTCTGTTTTTCTGTTTCTGACTTCACTCTATGTGATATTCTCTATATTCCACTGAAAATAATTTCAAAAACTAAAAGTAGCAATCTGCAATTTATGTAGATGCACAATAAGAACCTCCAAGTGTTTTCTTTTTAGAATATGATATGTGGGATTTAGAAGGGTGATATATCAAGAGTATTAACTTGTCTTTGACACTAGGTATTGCCGCATTCAGGTACAGTTCTGGCAATCTGTTGTCTCAGTTTAGTAAGACAAAAAGTGTTTAGATTTGTTGTATATATGCTATAAAACTATAAGTGAAGATATCTGGTACAGAAAGTATATTCAATACATGTGCTCCAAGGGTAAGTTTGACAGGGTAGGAACCATGATCTATATGTCTAAGACAAATTTTTTAAATTTCACATTTTTTTTCAAATATTTATAATTTTAGTAAACATGAAAATAATATTCATATACATCTGTTTCCACAGCCTCTAAGTTAATACCTGAGAAATAAATATTTAATAATATTCAATTTGAAATCACTGACCTGAAGCTGTCAAGATAATTAAAAGATGTTTTACTGTTATTGATTTGAGTTATTTTAATTCATAGGTTTGATCATTTAAGAGAAAATACCTTATCATAATTAAAGTTATTTTATTCATAAAATATGCCCTCTTCTTTTGAAATTACAGTTTTATATTTAAATTATAGGGAAGAAAGGAAATGGTCTAATTTTTATTCTTTATTTTTAGAAAAATTCAAACTTTGANTTAAAAGATGTTTTACTGTTATTGATTTGAGTTATTTTAATTCATAGGTTTGATCATTTAAGAGCAAATACCTTATCATAATTAAAGTTATTTTATTCATAAAATATGCCCTTTTCTTTTGAAATTACAATTTTATATTTAAATTATAGGGAAGAAAGGAAATGGTCTTATTTTTAATCTTTATTTTTAGAAAAATTCAAACTTTGATAAACAATTCTCATGGATTTATAATGAATAGATGCTCAAGGAGCAGCTCTCATTAAGTGACCTAGTGATATATTTCATCCTACAATTATTATATATATATGCATTTCCCATTAAAAACAGGATCACTGTGTACTTTTAATGTCTATAACTTGTCTATCCTCAATATTCTCTTGGGATATTGTTCTTAGTAAAAGTAACCAAAGCTTTTGATCCACAGAAAGACTAGACCCTACTTTCTCTCTCCCTTTTTTTTTTTTCTTATTTTTGGAATGGATTCCTTCACACAGGTAAAATGTTTTCAAGTGCAGTGCCCAATTTAGATCAGTTAAAAAAGTAAACATCNTCAAGGAACAGCTCTCATTAAGTGACCTAGTGATATATTTCATCCTACAATTATTTTATATATCTGCATTTCCCATTAAAAACAGGATCACTTTGTACTTTTAATGCCTATAACTTGTCTATCCTCAATATTCTCTTGGGATATTGTTCTTAGTAAAAGTAACCAAAGCTTTTGATCCACAGAAAGACTAGACCCTACTTTCTCTCTCCCTTTTTTTTTTTTCTTATTTTTGGAATGGATTCCTTCACACAGGTAAAATGTTTTCAAGTGCAGTGCCCAATTTAGATCAGTTAAAAAAGTAAACATCAGAAATAAATAGTGGAATATATGGTTGAAAGGCAGGTGGTTGTCATTGTAGGTCTCAGATATGATGCTGAGCAGATTGAAATTTTCATGACAACTGTACAAAATCAATGAAATTCATACCATTGCATTGAAATAAACAGGTATATTTTTGATAGATGCCAATGTCTTCTCTACTAAAAAAAATAGATTTAAGTTATGAAAGAGTATAGTTAAGTGATTTCGGAAGACTCTTGCCACAACCCAGATAATAAAGGCACAAATTAGATTAATGATAGCTATGAAGGAAACAGATGGTACTGAGGTAGAAAATACCATATGCAGAAAGAAGAAGTTGGAAATTTATTCTACAACAAGGACATGAGGTTTTTGTACTCTGTTTTCATGTCTTGTTTTATTGTGACATTTATCACTTTAAAACTGAAGCATTAGGTCACAAAAAATGTTCCTTCTGGAAATTATTCATTCAAAGTAGGATTAAAAGCAATATGTAGGTAACATATTAGGACACTGTATAATATGAATAAGCAATTGGCAATAATTAAGATTTGTACTGCAACTGTTGAAATAATTCATAATGAATAAAAGTTAAAATTTCTGTATTTACGTACAAATAAAGTTAATAAAATGAAAAATAAGTTATTTAATGTTGCATGTATATATATTTTGTACACATTAATTGTAAAATCATATGGAATAGAACATAGATAGACAACATAGGTAGATGTTTAGAGATGAATAATTATTAGAAAAATGGAAAGTTTTCATATGATCTATAAACATAAGCCTGAACTTAAAAATAGGAAGCAATTTAGAGCTGCCAGACTTAGCAAAAAAAAGCTGTTTGAATTCAGATTAATAATTAACAGTTTGTTACTGTAAGTATATCCCACACAATATTTTGTATATTTTTATACTAAAATTTATCCATTATTTATATAAAATTCAAATACAACTTAATAGCTTGTATTGTAACTGGCAAACCCAGGCTTTAAGGAAAATAGCAATCCAACAAGGAAAACTGCTTGCCAAACAGCATATTAAACAGCAGAGACATTACTTTGCCAACAAAAGTCCATCTAGTCAAAGATATGTTTTTTTCCAGTAGCGTGTATGGATGTGAGAACTAGACTATAAAGACAGCTGAGAAACGAAGAATTGATGCTTTTGAACTGTGGTGTTGGAGAAGACTCTTAAGAGTCCTTTGGACTGCAAGGAGATGGGAAGATCCCCTGGAGAAGGAAATGGCAATCCACTCCAGTACTCTTGCCTGGAAAATCCCATGGACAGGGGAGCCTGATAGGCTACAGTTCATGGAGTCGCAAAGAGTCGGACACGAAGGAGCGACTTCACTTTCACAAATTTACATTTTAACACATGGAAAAAGGGAGCTAAAGAAATCTCCATAAGGCACCACCTGAGTCCTAGGCTAAGAACTACATACTGTGAATGAGACTTCCTAAGACTGAGTAAAGAGGAACTCTCAGGGAATGACGAACTACTACTTAGGTAGCTCTAAAGTAGAAAATGAAAGCAATGTATACAACATAGGGGGAAGTCCAATATCTGAACATCTGGAGTGTACTCACTTTGTTGAGTCCCTGGGTATTTCAGATGTTTTAGAAAGACCATTCCTTAGGTTAACAAGTATATAAATGAGTACCAAAGTAAAATCTACTCTGGTCCCACAAAAATTTTTCTTTCTTTTCAATAGATACAGTAGGTGACTACCAGAAGAATATTAATGTTGTCTAAAGGAAGATAACAAAATCCAACAATTAATATAACTTACACAATTATTGACACACAATGAAAAATGTGGCACATAGCCAGCAGGAAGAAAAAAATTGATAGAAACAAAAANTTTTCTTTCTTTTCAATAGATACAGTAGGTGACTACCAGAAGAATATTAATGTTGTCTAAAGGAAGATAACAAAATCCAACAATTAATATAACTTACACAATTATTGACACACAATGAAAAATGTGGCACATAGCCAGCAGGAAGAAAAAAATTGATAGAAACAAAAATGACAGAAATGATGTAATTTTCAAGCCATCTATTATAAATGTTTCATCTGAAATAACATTTTATGAGATTATTTTAATAGCACATATTGCAGAATAAGAGATCAGTAAACTTTAGAATCCCAGGAATGGGAGAGCCTGGTGTGAGGCTGTCTATGGGGCTGCACAGAGTTGGACACGACTGAAGTGACGCAGCAGCAGCAGCAGCAGAAGCAGCAAACTTTAAGATAAGAGAAGAAAAGCTATTCTACTTGAATCACACAAAGAGAAAAAGGTAGAACAATTATGAACAGAGACTCAGTGATTCGTGAATTTTCAAGCAGTGCATACTGGCAATCTTAGAAGTGTGAGGGTGGAGAGAAAAAGGACGTATTAATCAAAAAAGAATAAATCACTGAAAGAGAAAATGAAAGGGAAAAAATCATAGAGAAAAACAATGAAACCACACTCAGTTATTGAAAAGATATATAAAACTGACAAATCTCTATCTAGGGTGATACAGAAAAAAGGAGAGAGAATGATTAATTATTACCAGGAATGAAAAAGGAGACATTGGTGAAAACACTGTGCTATGTGCTAAGTCGCTTCAGTAAGGCGCGACTCTTTGCCACCCTGAGGACTGTGACCCACCAAACTCCACTGTCCATGGGATTCTCCAAATAAGAATACTAGAGTGAGTTGCCATTTGCTTCTCCTGGGGTCTTCCTGACCCAGGGATTAAACATGGGTCTCCTGCACTGCAGGCAAATTCTTTACTGTCTGAGCTACCAGCGAAGTCCCTAGTATTCAAATGACATAACTGGAGTCTTACGATCTTTTTTGACAATAAACTTATATATTTTTATGAGATGATAGGTCATTATTCAGTTGCTCAGTACTGTCCATCTCTTTGTGACCCCATGGTCTGCAGCTTGCCAGGCCTCCCTGTCCATCACCAACTCCCAAGGTTTACTCAAACTCATGTCCATTGAGTCGGTGATGCCATCCAACCATCTCATCCTCTGTCATCCCCTTCTTTCCCTACCTTCAGTCTTTCCCAGCATCAGGGTCTTTTCCAATGAGTCAGCTCTTTGCATCAGGTGGCCAAAGTATTAGAACTTCAGCTTCAGCATCAGTCCTTCCAGTAAATATTTAGGTTTGATTTCCTTTAGGATGGACTGGTTTGATCTCCTTGCAGTCTAAGGGGCTCTCAAGAATCTTCTCCAATACCACAGTTCAAGAGCATCAATTCTTCGGTGCTCAGCCTTCATTATGGTCCAACTCTCACATCCACACATGACTACTGGAAAAACCATAGCTTTGACAAGGTGGACCTTTGTTGGCAAAATAAAGTCTCCACTTTTTAATACACTGTCTAGGTTAGTCATAGCCTTTCTTCCAAGGAGCAAACATCTTTTAATTTCATGGCTGCAATCACCATCTGCAGTGATTTTTGGCACCCAAGAAAATAAAGTCTGACACTGTTTTCATTGTTTCCCCATCTATTTGCCATGAAGTGATAGGACCAGATGCCATGATCATTGATTTTTGAAAGCTGAGTTTTTCACTCTCCTCTTTCACTTTCATCAAGAGGCTCTTTAGTTCCTCTTCACTTTCTGCCATAAGGGTGGTATCATCTGTATATCTGAGGTTACTGATATTTCTCCCTGTAATCTTGTTTTCAGCTGTACTTCATCCAGTCTGGCACTTCACATGATGTACTCTGCATATAAGTTAAATAAGCAGGATGTCCATATACATCCACGATGTACTCTTTTCCAATTTTGGAACTAGTCCTTTGTTCCATATCAGATTCTAACTGTTGCTTCTTGACCTGCATACAGGTTTTGCAGGAGGCAGCATCAATTCCTTGATAAACCAACATTAACCCAAGAGAAAAAATATAAATTATAAATGCATTAAATAAATGGAATTTAAAATTTAAGGTTATAAAAAAAATCAGGCCTTAATGACCAGTGGTGAATTCTATCAAACATGTAAGGAAGAAATAACACTAATTCTATACAAACTCTTCCAGAAAATAAAAGTGAGCCTTCCCCCTAAAAATGTTATGAAACAAAATGAATGCATGCATGGATAATCAAAAGCATCAGTCCTATGTTGAATTCAAACTAAAATCACAAAACTGTAAGAATTTATATTGTGGAATGAACACTTGTGTCCCTTTAAATTTTGCATGTTGGGAGCCTTTGGGAGATGATTAGGTGTTGAGGGTGGTGTCTTCACAGATATGTTTAGTACCCTTATAAAAGAGACCCCAGAATCTCTCTCATTCATTTTCTTCCATTTGAGGACACAGTGAGAAGAAGGCCATCATTGTCCTAGGATGCAGGCTCTTACCAGACACTGTACATGCCAGGGCCTTGCTCTTGATTTACCTGCCTCCAGAACTATGAG
Source organism: Oreotragus oreotragus (assembly GCA_006410675.1). Taxonomy (NCBI): domain Eukaryota; kingdom Metazoa; phylum Chordata; class Mammalia; order Artiodactyla; family Bovidae; genus Oreotragus; species Oreotragus oreotragus. The sequence continues at coordinate 136,070 of SJYX01022702.1, forward strand.
AAATTTCTATCAGGTGTAATGTAGTCATAGAAACTGGAGCTTAGATGTGGTGATATTTGTCATATTTCTAAGTTTTGTACTAGTTTATGTCAGACACAGGTCTTGTTATATAAAATTGCTTATCAAGTATCTACCATCTCAATCACTTAAGAAATGTCCTTAACTTAAAGTATATATTGTAGCATTTCACCAATTTCACTTTTATTTAATCATTTAAAAATCTCAAATTGAGAATGAAAGCTTTGATTGTTTATAAATTCTATGAGCCTGTGAATACAATAAGCTGTTTCTATTTAAATAAAGGGAAGAATTAGTTCCACTTTTTAAATCTTGACTAATTTAGTGGAGAAATATACATATATACAAATATTGAGTATACATGTAGTATTCTACGGGCAACACAAATAGGATCCAATCACAATTTGGGCTACCAATATGTGACAAATATTAAAAAAATCAATATATTTAAATACAGTTGGATATTCCATTTTTTGTAAAGAAAGATAAGAGTTTAAAGAATATTCACAGAAGAGCACAAATAATAACTTCAAAAAATAGTAAGAAAGGTCATAACTCAATAAAAATATACTTCAGCCTTAAAAACTAATATCTCATTTAATGGTTTTTTTCTATAAACTGTTTATTAAATATATGCTTATTATTAAGCACAGATTTTTCTAAAGTTGTCCTTGTTTTTGCTGGTTCCAAAGATTATATTCAGAATTGGTGGCAAAAACTGAAGTATACTATTTCTCCACTTAATACTCCAGGTACTCAAAAGTCATACTTTTCTCATTTGCTCATCAACTCTTTTCCATGTTAAATTAGAGACTGAATAGTGAATAGATTCAATGATAAAACTGTCATAATAGACAGATCATAGAGGTTTGATAAATGGAGAAAAATAGAGGGCAAATTTATCATTTTAATTGTAGGAGAAGTTGGGATTGGATGAGTCTTTCTAACTTTTGTAGATTTAAAATTTTGTTTAACTAAATGTTATGTTTGAAGCCAAAAGAAAAAGAGCCAGCAGAATTTTTAAGGTTTGGTTAGAGATCCTGAAAGGAGAGAGACTGCTGATTGCCTTACAAGAGAGAGAAAGTGTAAATCATTTCTTAACATAGAGACTTTTAGAAAGACATTGGGCAATTGGCCCTTCTCCTGATACTGGACACAAATTTTAAAGAAGAAAAAATAATAATTGTAAAAGACTGTTCTATACATTTGTGTCTCTTTTGCTGTCTCGCATGCAGGGTTATCGTTACCATCTTTCTAGTCTTTTGGACTCTGTGGGAGAGGGAGAAGGTGGGATGATTTGGGAGAATGGCATTGAAACATGTATAATATCATATATGAAATGAATCTCCAGTCCAGGTTCGATGCTTGGGGCTGGTGCAGGGAGGGAGGAAGGGGGGGGGGGTTCAGGATGGGGACTGTCTCTTATACACATCTAGATGTGTATAAGAGACAGCCCAGCATCAGGGTCNGGGGGGTAAGGGGTGGGGTGGAGTGGTGGTGCAGGGGTGCTGCTTTTGAAGAGATTTTTAGATTTCTAAGTGTTCTGAGGTTTGGAAAGTCTCTGTTTTTAGGATTTTACTTCAGGTAACACAAGATAATCCTACAGCATATCCCTGTAGAGAGGGACCAAGCCTGGAGAATTGACTGGGCTGGTCCCCCAACCCCAGGGCTGCACCAGATGTGTATAAGAGACAGTGCCAGGGCCTTGCTCTTGATTTACCTGCCTCCAGAACTATGAGAAATTTCTATCAGGTGTAATGTAGTCATAGAAACTGGAGCTTAGATGTGGTGATATTTGTCATATTTCTAAGTTTTGTACCAGTTTATGTCAGACACAGGTCTTGTTATATAAAATTGCTTATCAAGTATCTACCATCTCAATCACTTAAGAAATGTCCTTAACTTAAAGTATATATTGTAGCATTTCACCAATTTCACTTTTATTTAATCATTTAAAAATCTCAAATTGAGAATGAAAGCTTTGATTGTTTATAAATTCTATGAGCCTGTGAATACAATAAGCTGTTTCTATTTAAATAAAGGGAAGAATTAGTTCCACTTTTTAAATCTTGACTAATTTAGTGGAGAAATATACATATATACAAATATTGAGTATACATGTAGTATTCTACGGGCAACACAAATAGGATCCAATCACAATTTGGGCTACCAATATGTGACAAATATAAAAAAAATCAATATATTTAAATACAGTTGGATATTCCATTTTTTGTAAAGGAAGATAAAAGTTTAAAGAATATTCACAGAAGAGCACAAATAATAACTTCAAAAAATAGTAAGAAAGGTCATAACTCAATAAAAATATACTTCAGCCTTAAAAACTAATATCTCATTTAATGGTTTTTTTCTATAAACTGTTTATTAAATATATGCTTATTATTAAGCACAGATTTTTCTAAAGTTGTCCTTGTTTTTGCTGGTTCCAAAGATTATATTCAGAATTGGTGGCAAAAACTGAAGTATACTATTTCTCCACTTAATACTCCAGGTACTCAAAAGTCATACTTTTCTCATTTGCTCATCAACTCTTTTCCATGTTAAATTAGAGACTGAATAGTGAATAGATTCAATGATAAAACTGTCATAATAGACAGATCATAGAGGTTTGATAAATGGAGAAAAATAGAGGGCAAATTTATCATTTTAATTGTAGGAGAAGTTGGGATTGGATGAGTCTTTCTAACTTTTGTAGATTTAAAATTTTGTTTAACTAAATGTTATGTTTGAAGCCAAAAGAAAAAGAGCCAGCAGAATTTTTAAGGTTTGGTTAGAGATCCTGAAAGGAGAGAGACTGCTGATTGCCTTACAAGAGAGAGAAAGTGTAAATCATTTCTTAACATAGAGACTTTTAGAAAGACATTGGGCAATTGGCCCTTCTCCTGATACTGGACACAAATTTTAAAGAAGAAAAAATAATAATTGTAAAAGACTGTTCTATACATTTGTGTCTCTTTTGCTGTCTCGCATGCAGGGTTATCGTTACCATCTTTCTAGTCTTTTGGACTCTGTGGGAGAGGGAGAAGGTGGGATGATTTGGGAGAATGGCATTGAAACATGTATAATATCATATATGAAATGAATCTCCAGTCCAGGTTCGATGCTTGGGGCTGGTGCAGGGAGGGAGGAAGGAGGGGGGGGTTCAGGATGGGGAACACGTGTATACCTATGGTGGATTCATGTTGATGTATGGTAAAACCGATACAATATTGTAAAGTAATTAACCTCCAATTGAAGTAAATGAATTTATATTAAAAAAAATTGTAAAATTAGAGATCTTAGGTGCTAAGCAACCTTATTTCTAATGAGACTAAAAGTAGAGAAAGAAGGGACAGTAGTCCGAAAACTGAATTTGAGAGAGGTGTAGCTGTCAAACGGGATATCTGGAAGGACATCACTGGAGCAAGTGAAAGGATGACTATGCATGCTGTGTTTTCTTGTCTCTTCAGAGGATGCCATTCTCAGCGTAGTCATCATGGGTACATACAGTTATTAGAAACTTCCTCGCAATACCAGTGAAGTGCTTTAATTCACATAAGGTCACTATGTTGGTTAATGATGGAGTGACAAGAGGCAGTAAATTAGGTATTGCAGAGTGCTGTGCAGCGCCTGAGTGATATTAAACCAGTATGGACAGGCAAAGGCTACCCAGGGAAATGGGAGCAATCAAATAAACATGCTCAACTATGCTCACTGCTGTATGACGGACATATTTTTGAGCTAAATGGAGTCTAAATTGGATGCAAAAAAAAATAAGAAAATCAAATAAATATTACAGAGAATTTGTAGCAAGTCTTAATATACCCGGTTCTCCCCTTCATTTCTCCCTTCTGCCCTTCCTCCTTTCCCGGCTTCTGTCCTTCCTTCCTTTCATTTCCTATTTCACTTCCTGGTGCACAACATAGAGATTTGACATTTCTATAAATTACAATATGATTGCCACAATAAGTCTAGTTACCACCTGTAGGCATGCAGCGAGATATTACATTATTATTGGCTGTATCCCCACACTGCATATTGAGGTACATGAACATACTTGATTTTGATCTGAGAATTATAGATATCATTCTAGAGTTTTCAAAAGATGCCTTAAGAATAAGATAGTTGAGTTTTGCACCATTAGAAATAAATGATATGTTTGAATGGTGATATAATTTTCTAGTATTGACAAGTGTTATTATTAGTCAGAATAATGAAAACAGAATTTTTAAAAAGTATTCGGGATTTTCCCTCTGATTAATGTTGTATTATCTAATCTGTTTGCAAATTTAATGAGGAGAAATAATTATGGCTATAAAATGGTAAATTAATTCTGATCATAAAGTTATATTAACTATATGCTATATATATAATTTAAATGGTGGTATGTCTTACCGCATTGTTGATTTTTACTACCTTAATCTTCGATTTACTGGCAGTGGTAGTTTTATCAGATTTTATATTTTTGTAAGCAATTCTAATCTACTTGACAAGTTTGCTTGTGACAAAGCTGTCTTTTGTTATTTAACCAGCTATTTACATGGATTTAACAGAAAAAAAACTGGGGAGGGGATAAGAGAGATTATATAACAAAAATGGCAATACAAACTATTTCAGTTCATATTAGAAGAAAGAGTATAATTAACATTATATGGCATTTACAATTATTAAAGATGCTATAACCTACATTTAAAGTACATTTAAATCTAAAATTTCTGTTATTAGTCAGTTATAAACTTTAACTTTTATTTCATATGTCAGATTATGAAATGAGGGGTGAAAATTTAAATACTCTTTGGTATATAGATATATATATATATATATATATAGTATATATAGTGACACAGAGTCATACATCACAGGTTAAAATCCACTCCATCACTTGCTAGAAATACACATTTGCATAAATTACCTAACCTCTCTATATACCATGTTGCTTATGTGGAAAATAGGGGTCATGATAGCGCACACTGTTGTTGTGCTTAGTCTCTCAGTTACGTCCGACTCTTTGCGATCCCATGGACTGTAACTCAACAGGCTCCTCTGTCCATGGAATTCTGACAAGAATACTGGAGTGGGTCATCATGCCCTTCTCCACATGGTTGTTAGGAAGAACAAAGTTGTCATGAAGTAAAATACTTAGGAAAATCTGGCGCAGAGAAAATGGAACTGTCCAAACCATTCACGGAGATTTCTTATATAGCAATTTTATCTTATTAAAAAAAAAAAAAAAGGTTTGTAATACGTTTAATCTGTTATTCTCTCCAGCAATGATTCTACAATGTTCTGTTCACTTTAGAAATAAATGCCATGGTATAGATTAATAAAATAGATTTCCAAGAGTATAAAGAATTGTTATTATGTACTAGGGCTTCAACTCCCAGCCTTACGTTTTAGCACGGCTCTTGCACTTTATGAATTTTCATATTTGGCCTCTATATGTTTAATTTATTAAAGGCACAGTGGGTGGGTCAAGTGTTCATATCTGGTTAAGAATCATGATTAAGGTTATCTTATATAAGGTTTCCCTAATATTAAATTTTAGAGTCACTTCTTTGATTCCCATGGTTTCAACACAGTAGTTGATATTGTTGCACCAAAAATGATGACATTTGCTTAATTCTATTTCAGTAGAACTTCTTAATTAACTTTATGAATAATAAAGATATGAAAAATCTCCTTGGGGCATTCTTTTAAAAATATCACAATGCTTTCTGATTTTTTGCTGTAATATCTTCCTAGATTTTCATAGCTTTCACATTTTTGTGCTGGCAACAGAATTCAATACGTAAGGACTTTTGAAACTCTGAATAAAAAGTTATGTTTGTTCATTTAGAATATTTACATTTTTTTATGATTCATCTCTCTCATCCCATGATAGGAGGTTATTTACAATATATTCTACACCTCCAAACTCAGTTCCTATTTTCCTTCATAGGATGATAGGGTTCAGTTCAGTTCAGTCACTCTGCCATGTCCGACTCTTCGCGACCGCATGAACTGCAGCACACCAGGCCTTACTGTCCATCACCAACTCCCAGAATTTACTCAAACTCATGTCCATCGAGTCAGTGATGCCATCCAAAGATCTCATCCTCTGTCATCCCCTTCTCCTCCTGCCCCCAATCCCTCCCTGCATCAGTCTTTTCCAATGAGTCAACTCTTCTCATGAAGTGGCCAAAGTATTAGAGTTTCAGCTTTAGCTCCAGTACTTCCAATGAACACCCAGGACTGATGTCCTTCAGAATGGACTGATTGGACCTCCTTGCAGTCTAAGGGACTCTCAAGAGTCTTCTCCAACACCACAGTTCAAAAGCATCGAGTCTTCGGCTCTCAGCTTTCTTCACAGTCCAACTCTCACATCCATCCGTAACTACTGGAAAAACCATAGCCTTGACTAGACGGACTTTTGTTGGCAAAGTGTCTCTGCTTTTTAAAATGTTGTCTAAGTTGGTCATAACTTTTCTTCCAAGGAGTAAGCATCTTTTAATTTCATGGCTGCAATCACCATCTGCAGTGATATTGGAGCCTCCAAAAATAAAGTCTGACACTGTTTCCTCTGTTTCCCCATCTATTTCTCATGAAGTGATGGGACCGGATGCCATGATCTTCATTTTCTGAATGTTGAGCTTTAAGCCAACTTTTTCACTCTCCTCTTTCACTTTCATCAAGAGGCTTTTTAGTTCCTCTTCACTTTCTGCCATAAGGGTGGTGTCATCTGCATATCTNAAGTTGAGCTTTAAGCCAACTTTTTTGCTCTCCTCTTTCACTTTCATCAAGAGGCTTTTTAGTTCCTCTTCACTTTCTGCCATAAGGGTGGTGTCATCTGCATATCTGAGGTTATTGATATTTCTCTTGGCACTCTTGATTCCAACTTGTGTTTCTTCCAGTCCAGTGATCCTCATGATGTATTCTGCATGTAAGTTAAATAAGCAGGGTGACAATATACAGCTTTGACATATTCCTTTTCCCATTTGGAACCAGTCTGCTGTTCCATGTCCAGTTCTAACTGGTGCTTCCTGACCTTCATACAGGTTTCTCAAGAGGCCGATTGGGTGATCTGGTATTCCCATCTCTTTCAGAATTTTCCACAGTTTATTGTGATCCACACAGTCAAAAGCTTTGGCATAGTCAATAAAGCAGAAATAGATATTTTTCTGGAACTCTCTTGCTCTTTCGATGATCCAGCAGGTTGGCAATTTGACCTCTGGTTCATCTGCCTTTTCTAAAACCAGCTTCAACATCAGGAAGTTCACAGTTCACGTATTGCTAAAGCCTGGCTTGGAGAATTTTGAACATTACTTTACTAGCGTGTGAGATGAGTGCAATTGTGTGGTAGTTGAGTATATTTTGGCATTGCCTTTCTTTGGGATTGGAATGAAAACTGACCTTTTTCAGTTCTATGGCCACTGCTGAGTTTTCCAAATTTGCTGGCATATTGAGTGCAGCACTTTCACAGCATCATCTTTCAGGATTTGAAATAGCTCAACTCGAATTCCATCACGTCCACTAGCTTTGTTCATAGTGATGCTTCCTAAAGCCCACTTGACTTCACATTCCAGGATGTTTGGCTCTAGGTGAGTGATTACACCATCGTGATTATCTGGGTCATGAAGTTCTTTTTTGTGCAGTTCTTCTGTGTGATATTTAAGTAATGAACAAATTAGTCTTTATAAATATTTTATTATAAGAAACTACTGAAGAAGGTATATTGAAACATTTTTCTTTTTCTTTTAAACATATTTTTCTGGGATAAATCTATTTCATTAAACTGGAAGACCTCTACTAACTTTAACACCAAATTGAGAACTTGATTTATTTTCTTAGTTACATTTATTTTAGTTGAATACCTAGAGGCAGAGAGTAGAATGTTGTTGTGGTTCAATCACCCAGTCTTGTCCGACTCTTTGTGACCCCATGGACTGTAGCACACCAGGCTTCTCTGTCCCTCACCATCTCCCAAAGTGTGTTCAAGTTCAGGTCCATTGCCTTGGTGATGCCATTCAGACACAGCATTCTCTGATGCCCCTTTCTCTTTCTGTCCTCAATCTTTCCCAGGATCAGGGTTTTTTCCAATGAGTCAGCTGTTCATATCAGGTGAAAAAGATACTGGAGTTTCAGCTTCAGCATCAGTCCTTCCAATATGTATTCAGGGTTGATTTCCTTTAAGACAGACTGGCTTGATCTCCTTGCTGTCAAAGGGACTCTCTGGAATCATCTCCAGCACCATGGTTCGAAGGCATCAATTCTTCAGTGCTCTGCCTTCTTTACAATCCAGCTCTCACAACCATATGTGACCACTGGGAAGATCATAGCCTTGACTATGACCTTTGTCAGCAGAGTGATGTCTCTGCTTTACTACACACTGTCTAGGTTGTCATAACTTTCTGTCAAGAAACAAATTTCTAGTGATTTCATGGCTGTAGTCACCATCTGCAGTGATTTTAGAGCCAAAGAAGAGGAAATCTGTCAATACTTTCACCTTCCCTCCCCCTTTATTTGCCATGAAGTAATGGGGCCAGATGCATGATCTTGGTTTTTTAATATTTAGTTTTAAGCCAACTTTTTCACTCTCCTTCACCTTTTTCAAGAGGCTCTTTAGTTCTTCTTTGCTTTTTGTCATTAGAGTTGTATCATTTATATATCTGAGGTTGCTGATGTTTCTCTCACTTATCTTGATTCCAGCTTATAACTCATCCAGCCCAGCATTTCTCTTAATGTGCTCAGCATATAGATCAAACAGGGTGAGAGCAGACAGCGTTGTCATACTCCTTTCTCAGTCTTAAACCAATCAGTTGTTCCAAACAGAGATCTATTTGTTGTTTCTTGATCTGCATATATGTTTCACAGGAGACAGGTAAGATGGTTTGGTATTCCCATCTCCTTAAGTAATTTCCACAGTTTGTTATGATCTACAAAATCAAAGGCTTTGGTACAGCTGACAAAACAAAGGTAGATTTTTTTTTTTAGCTCCTTAGCTTTTTGTATGATTCAGCAAATGTTGGCACTTTGATCTCTGCTTCCTCTGTCTTTTCTAAATCCAGCTTGGGCATCTGGAAGTCCATGCTTTGCATAATGCTGAAGCCTAGCATGTAAGATTTTAAGCATGATTTGAGGAACTGACAACATCTCAGAAAAATGGTGGGAATGTTCTTCAGATGATGTATGAGAAACCTGAACGATGGTCTTTTACCTTCCAGTCATATGCCTGCCTCAGTCGAATATGAGCTCAGCTTGTTGCTCTCAATGGAAAACTCAAAGATGCAGAGAAACCAGTATTATTTTTTGAACGATCTGTGTATAGTGACAGGTATATAAAAATGACCTTACTTATCAGTTTGGAATCTTGGCTTAGAACTGGTCTTTTCCCCCTGTTTCCTGAGGATCAAAGGAACAACAGACTCAGAGTAATAGAGATTTGAGATAGAAAATGACATTTAATACCTTCAGCAGTTTGATAATAATGGTATTAAGGAAGTTCTAGAATAATTTCTGGGCTTCCCTGGTAACTTAGTGGTAAAGAACCTGCCTATCAGTGCAGGAAACGTGAGTTCGATCTTTGGGTTGGGATGATTCCCTGGAGAAGGGAATGACAACCCACTCCAGTATTCTTGCCTGGGAAATCCCATGGATTGAAGAATCTGGCAGACTGTGGTCTGTAGTGTTGCAAAGAGTTGGAAATGACTTATTGACTAAACAGCAACAACAACAACAGAATAATTTCTAGCTGCCATGGAAACTGGTGGGGTGTGTTGGCCATCTCATCTCTTTCAAATTTGCAGAGTTTTTATTTCTTCCAATTCTCTTAAAATTCTTATCAGCCCTGGTTAAATCTGGATCCCTATTCTAGACTTGCACCTGGAACTAGGAGGTCATATATCTCTGAAGGGGGCTTAGAATTAACCCACTCCAGTACTCTTGCCTGGCAAATCCCATGGACGGAGGAGCCTGGTAGGCTGCAGTCCATGGGGTTGCTAGGAGTTAGACACGACTGAGCGACTTCACTTTCAGTTTTCATTTTCATGCATTGGAAAAGGAAATGGCAACCCATTCCAGTGTTCTTGCCTGGAGAACCCCAGGGACGGGGGAGCCATGTGGGCTGCCATCTCTGGGGTAGCACAGAGTCGGACACGACTGAAGCGACTTAGCAGTAGCAGTTACCAGCACGAGAGATGAGTATGATTATCCTATGGTTAGTACATTCTTTAGCACTCCTTTTCTTAGGAATTGGGATGAGGACTGACCTTTTCCAGTCCTATGGCCACTGCTGAGTCTTCCAGATTTTCTGACATATTGAATGCAACACCTTCATGGCATCATCCTTTAGAGTTGTGAATAGTTCTACTGGAATTCCATTGCATCCATTAGCTTTATTAACAGCAGTGCTTCCTAAGGCCCACTTGACTTAGTTCTCAGAGTGTCTGTCCCTGGTGGCTGGCCATACCATCGTAGTAGTCTGGTTTATCAGTATAATTTTATACCATTCTTCCATATATTCTTTCCATCTCTTCTTGATTTCTTCAGTGTCTACTACATCTTTACCTTTTACATCCTTTATTATGCTCATCTTTGGGCAAAATGTTCCTTTAATGTACTACTGTCTGTAATATTATCCAGAAGGCAGTGAAGAAAACCATCCCAAAGAAAAAGAAAAGCAAGAAGGCAAAGCGGTTATCTGAAGAGGCCTTACAAATAGCTAAGGAAAGTGGAAGAAAGCAGAATATTGATTATCAGATATCATGGGGTGAGGGAGATGGTGGTCCTGGTCAAAAGGATATATAGTGTGTCGCTCAGTCATGTCTGACTCTTTGTGACCCCATAGACTGTAACCCACCAGTCTCCTCTGTCCATGTGGAGTCTCCAGGCAAGAACACTGGAGTGGGTAGCCATTCTTTTTCCAGGGAATCTTCTTAATCCTGGATTCAAACCCACACCTCCTACATTGCAGGCAGATTCATCATTGCCTGAGCTACCAGGGAAGCCTTCAGTTGTAAGATAAATAAGTTCTAGGGATCTAATGCAAACATGGTGAAAACAGTTAATAATACTGTGCTGTAGACAGAAAATTTGCTAAGAGGTTAGATGATCTTCATGACACAGATAATCACCATGGTGTGATCACTCTCCCAGAACCAGACATCCTGGAATGTGAAGTCAAGTGGGCTTTAGGAAGCATCACTATGAACAAAGCTTGTGGAGATGATGGAATTCCAGTTGAGCTATTTCAAATCCTGAAACATGATGCTGTGAAAGTGCTGCACTCAATATGCCAGCAAATTTGGAAAACTCAGCAGTGGCCACAGGACTGAAAAAGGTCAGTTTTCATTCCAGTCCCAAAGAAAGGCAATGCCAAAGAATGTTCAAACTATCTCACATTGCTCTAATCTCACACGCTAGCAAAATAATGCTCAAAAATCTCCAAGCCAGGCTTCAATAGTACGTGAACCATGAACTTCCAGATGTTCAAGTTGGGTTTAGAAAAGGCAGAGGAACCAAGGATCAAATTCTCAACATCTGTTGGATCATTGAAAAAGTGAGAGAGTTCCAGAAAAACATGTGCTTCTGTGATATTGACTATGCCAAAGACTTTGACTGTGTGGATCACAACAAACTGTGGAAAACTCTTAAAGAGATGTGAATATCAGATGACCTGACCTGCCTTCTGAGAAATCTGTATGCAGGTCAAGAAGCAACAGTTAAAACTGGAAATGGAACAACAGACTGGTTCCAAATAGGAAAGGGAGTACATCAGGGCTGTATATTGTCACCCTGCTTATTTAACTCACATGCAGAGTATATCATGAGAAATGCTGAACTGGATGAAGCACAAGCTGTAATCAAGATTTCCAGGAGATATATCAGCAACCTCAGATATGCAGATGACACCACCCTACAGCAGAAAGCAAAGAGGAACTAAAGAGCCTCTTGATAAAAGTGAAAGAGGAGAGTAAAAAAGTTGGCTTAAAGCTCAACATTCAGAAATCTAAGATCATGGCATCAGTTCCCATCACTTCATGGCAAATAGATGTGGAAAAAGTGGAAACAATGACAGACTTTATTATTATTATTATTTTGGCTCAAAAGTCACTGCAGACAGTGACTGTAGCCATGAAATTTAAAAACTTTTGCCCCTTGGGGGGCAGAAATTATGGCCAAGATAGACAGTATATTAAAAAGCAGGAACATTGCTTTTCCAACAAAAGTCCATCTAATCAAAGCTTTGGTTTTCCCAGTAGTCATTTATGAATGTGAGAGTTGGACAATAAAGAAAACTGAGTGCCAAAGAACTGATGCTTTTGAACTGTGGTGTCAGAGGAGACTCTTGAGAGTCTATTGGATAGCTAGGAGATCCAATCAGTCCATCCTAAAGGAAATCAATCCTGAATATTTATTGGAAGGACTGATGCTGAAGCTGAAACTCCATTTGCCCCTTGGGGGGCAGAAATTATGGCCAAGATAGACAGTATATTAAAAAGCAGGAACATTGCTTTTCCAACAAAAGTCCATCTAATCAAAGCTTTGGTTTTCCCAGTAGTCATTTATGAATGTGAGAGTTGGACAATAAAGAAAACTGAGTGCCAAAGAACTGATGCTTTTGAACTGTGGTGTCAGAGGAGACTCTTGAGAGTCTATTGGATAGCTAGGAGATCCAATCAGTCCATCCTAAAGGAAATCAATCCTGAATATTTATTGGAAGGACTGATGCTGAAGCTGAAACTCCAATACTTTGGCAATCTGATGTGAAGAACTGACTAATTTGAAAAGATCCTGATGGTAGGAATGATTGAAAGCAGAAGGAGAAGGGGCAACAATGGATGAGATGATTGGATGGCATTACCAACTCAGGACATGAGCTTGAGTAAGCTCCAGGAGTTCATGATGGACAGGGAAACCTGGCATACAGCAGTCCATGGGGTCGCAAATAGTTGGACGTTACTGAGCAACTGAAATGAACTGAACTGACTCATCACACATAAGGAAATTCCCCCTCCCACCTCCCACCCGACATCATCCCTCCGGATCATCCCCATACACCAGCCCCCAAAAATCTAAATTATGTAACAAAGTGAAGCAAGTTTGTAATCTTCAAAGAAGCATCAAATAGTCATCACACCAGGAAAGAGGTATTATAGCACTTTCAATATGTTAACAATGTATTAAAATATCAATTGGTATAAATTAATATATGTTATGGTTTGTGATCCCCCATTTTTTAAGGTTAATCTTAATGACTCATCAAAGTTCTTACCATTGGCAACTGGGTCTATTTTAGGAAAGCAAATTAAAATACGTCCAGAAGAAATAACAACTCAACTTCTGCAAATAATTGTCAAATGGTATAACATTTAGAATGTAGAGATTTCTATGCTGTTTGCCAATGGTTTCATGAAGCAGAGAAATTTGATTTAATTTTAAAACAAACTTGTAACCTAAGATATTTGTGTGCTTGATAATTTGAAAATAGTTGACAGTCTATACAGTCTTACAGCACTGCCCCACTTGCTGTTACTGACCAATTACAAGTGAGCCTTGGTTACCCAATTTTCTTATTTATTTATAATAATATTGTTACATTTCATCCACCTCTCACTAAACCATTTACCACAGTATCATGCAATTAGAAAAGAAGTTATCATCAACTTCTCTTTCTTCCTTAGAGAAAGAACACTGATTCTCAAAATCATACACTTAAAAAAAAAAAAAAAAACGAAAAGCACACAGTAGCTTGAAGCAAACAATGACTTCACTTTTAAAGACTATAAAAGATTTTAGAAAATGAAAGACTTGTGCCAGGGTCCAGCCCCGNTACTTAGTCTTAAGATAGTGATAAAGTTACATTTTTACATAGCAAGGACACAGTGATTTATAACAAAGTACAGTGATCTATAATAAAGAAGAAAATTCGTTAACTCGAAAAGTCTAGTATTGCTAACCTTTAAAAACTACTGTATTTCCTTTTTTATATTCCAAATACATTGATTAATATGTTCCCAGATGCCTAAGGATATGGAGGCCTGGCAGCAATCATTGACTCAACAAGGAGAAAAGCCCTATGCTAATTAAGACTCTCAAAATACTCCAAAACTCTCTGTGCTGTTTCATGATTGAGAGGCAGTAAACAATCATCAGCAGAGAGGTTTTGACCTGAGACACCCTTGTCCCACCCAGGGCAGGGAATTAGCAGCAATTATTGACACAACAAATGAAAAAGCCCTTCACGGATATAATTCCCAATGAACCTACTATACTAATAATTTCTAACTTTCCCAAGAATTTGCCTTTAGTAAGTCTAAAACATCTCGTTCCTCTCACGGTCAGGAGGCTGTAAACTACTATCACACGCGGCCGGATGAACCTATACAGGTGGGCTAGATAACCTTCAGAGTTCGTAAGCTGAAACACTCTTGTCACGCCCAGGAATTTTTATTAACTTGGAGCTGCACGTTTACTCCTTCTCCGAGAGAAACAGTTATGGGGAGAGCCCCCCGGAAAGTCAAAGGTGTAGGTGAGAGCAATAAACTGACTCTGGTGTTGGGGTAGATGCTCGGGAACAGGGGGTCTCCTGAGGCTTGATCACGCCTTTGCGTATGCCGAAGCCTCCTTCCTCATGACCTTTGCCATGGGCGGAGTTCCTCACTCTGGCCCCCGGCAGACTTGCAAATCATATAACAATTTTCCAGTGGTGGCAAGTGAATATTTTATGTAAACCATAAACTTAAAAAATGTTTTTGTGAATCTGTTAAGGCATCATCAGATTCAATAATTTTTAGTATTTACAGAAGAGATACCATCTGAATAAACATGGTTAAGATTATGAATGAGAAACTGGATGATTTCTGTTCAGATTTAAACTTGTACATATTTTTATTTGTATTAATTCAGGATTGCAAATATATAAATTTAATTAGGCTATTATTTTTCCTGATATGATTTAATTTCATAATTGAACCAATACTATAAATAACTTCATTTGTATTACTGGACACCTGTGTTAAATATATTGATAGAATTTGATTGTCATGTCTTCTTCCAAGCTTCTTATAACATGAACAGTAGTTAGCTTCTAACAGTGAATGGTTTTGCAACTATTTTTGTCAGTAGAGTATTCTGAATTTGCTTTCTCATAAGAATAATGTATATTTTTTTGATGTATGTGCTCAGTCTTGTCCAACTCTTTGTGACCCCATGGACTGTAGCTCTCCAGGCTCTTCTGTTCATGGGATTTCCCAGGCAAGAATACTGGAGTGGGTGGACATTTCTTTCTCAAGGAATCTTCCCTGATCCAAATATCAAACCAGAGTCTCTTGGAGCTCCTGCAAAAGGTGGACTACCTACCCTTGCACAACCTGGGAAGTCCAGGAGTAATATAATGCAGAGTTTAAAACATAGAATCTGGGGGCTATCCAGTTTAATATTTAATTTCTATGACCTACAATTTTATGTGAACTGGAACAGATTATTTAGCCTCTCTTTCAAAAACACTGTTTTTCACCTATTTCCTTTTGAATAAAAGTGTTTAAAAATAATACTTGACTCATATGGTGGTTTTGAGCTTTACAGGAGTTAATAACGAGAAATACTTAGCAGGGAGTCAGGTATAAATGTGTAGGCCATGTTATTATTCCTTGTTTTCCTGTCACTGGGTTTTCATAACACTACTCATTCATTTTATCATTCCTTTCTCCCAGAATTGTCAGTGATATACAGTGACACTGCTGCCGCTGCTGCTGCTGCTGTCACTTCAGTCGTGTCCGACTCTGTGTGACCCCAGAGACGGCAGCCCACCAGGCTCCCCAGTCCCTGGGATTCTCCAGGCAAGAACACTGGAGTGGGGTTGCCATTTCCTTCTCCAATGCATGAAAGTGAAAAGTGAAAGGGAAGTCTCTCAGTCGTGTCCGACTCTTGGTGACACTAGGATATGTCAAATTGTAGCCTGCTTTTCAAATAACCCCTCCCTATCATTTCTGGCCTATGTTCCAGTGCTTCAGCATAAAGAATCATTTTTTGACCACCTGTTTCAACAGCCCAAATCAAATAAGGGCCAAAGTTGTGTACTTTTTAAAAGAGATTCAATATATAAACTCCAGTCCCATTTCTTCTTTTTATCTCCTGGCTAGTTTTCCTTCTTCCCTTTGCAAGTAAGTATGGCTATAAGAGTGCATGTTGGCTAAATAAGTAGGGATGATAGTGATCAAGTCATTTCCAGGTGCATTTAATCATAACATATAGCACAATCTTCTATGTTTCTTCTCCTTCCTCAGGATACCAGTCAGAAGAACAAAGGAGCCTAGATTACTGAATGACTTAAGTGCATGATATAAAATCTCTCAACTGACTGTATTGTATTACCATATAAGAAATATAAAATTTTTGTGTGCAAGACATGCCATGTTTCTTTAGTGTAACTCATTGTGGCCCCATGGACTGCTGCACACCAGGCTTCCCTGTCCTTCACCATCTCCCAGAGCTTGCTCAAATTCATGCCCATTGACTTGGTGATGACATCTAACCATCTTATCCTCTGTCGTCCCTTCTCCTTACACCTTCAATCTTTCTCAGCATCAGGGTCTTTTCTAATGAGTTGGCTCTTCGCATCAGGTGGCCAAAGGATTGTAATTTCAGCTTCAAGATCAGTCCTTCCAGTGAATACCCAGGACTGATCTCTTTTAGGATGGACTGGTTGAATCTCCTTGCAGTCCAAGGGACTCTCAAGAGTCTTCTCCAACACCACAGTTCAACTGTTGGTGGGAATGCAAACTAGTACAGCCACTATGGAGAACAGTGTGGAGATTCATTAAAAACCTGGAAATAGAACTGCCTTATGACCCAGCAATCCCACTGCTGGGCATACACACTGAGGAAACCAGAATTGAAAGAGAAACATGTACCCCAGTGTTCACTGCAGCACTGTTTATAAGAGCCAGAACATGAAAGCAACCTACATGTCCATCAGCAGATGAATGGATAAGAAAGATGTGGTACATATACACAATGGAGTATTACTCAGCCATTAAAAAGAATACATTTAAATTAGTTCTAATGAGGTGGATGAAACTGGAACCTATTATACAGAGTGAAGTAAGCCAGAAAGAAAAACACCAATACAGTCTGCTAAAGCATATATATTGGAATTTAGAAAGATGGTAATGATAACCCTGTATACGAGACAACAAAAGAGACACAGATGTATAGAACAGTCCTTTGGACTCTGTGGGAGAGGGAGAGGGTGGGATGATTTGGGAGAGTGGCATTGAAACATGTATAATATCATATATGAAATGAATCGCCAGTCCAGGTTCAATGCATGATACTGGATGCTTAGGAATTGTCCACTCGGATTACCCAGAGGGATGGTATGGGGAGGGAAGAGAGAGGGGGGTTCAGGATGGGGAACATATGTATACCTGTGGTGAATACATGTTGAGGTATGGCAAAACCAATATAATATTGTAAAGTAATTAACCTCCAAATAAAATAAATTTATTAAAAAGAAAAAGCATCAATTCTTCAGCACTCAGGTTTCTTTATAGTCCAACTCTCACATCCATACATGACCACTGGAAAAGCCATAGCTTTGACAGTATGGACCTTTGTGGACAAAGTAATATCACTGCCTTTTAATGCCATCTATTTATAAAAATATCTTCTTTAATAACTACATGATAGAGTCTAACATGCATGTGAACTTAGCAAAGGATGCTATAATTATTTTAAGCAAACACAAAATTTTAAAACTTTAATCTTTTTGATTTATTGAAATATCATAGAAATGAATTAATCTTGCAGGTATTTTACCTTACTCAAAACTGGCTCAGTGGTGCAAAGAAACTTAATATCTCTCTCCATTTAATTTTTTTAGTATATATGTTCTAAATTCTAATTAATAAATGTAGTCAGAGATTTCAAAATGTATATCTCACACAAAATTCTGCAATATTTACCTTTTTTGAATAATTCTCTCATTATATTCAGAATAGTCAATATTTTACATGTGCATAATACCAACCCAGCTTAGGTAAAGTGAAAAGAGAAAATGAACTGAGAAAATATAAAAACTGCTGACTAGCTCCTCTCTGTTTTACTAAGGTCAGGGGGAGAAAATATGAAGAGGAATTTCAGCATGAAGGATTTGGAATTACTTCCTGTCAACAAGGGCCCTAAAATATATGCTTTTTTGATTGAACAATAAACTTAGGTAATAAAGCACTAAAAAGTCCAATAATGTCTGATTACACAAATATTTTATGTACCATAAGTAAGTCAATACACAATTTAAAGCAAAAACAAATTCACCAAATGTTATTGTACCTTAGGTTAAATATTTTGACCATTATACTTTGCCATGAATTGTACATTAATAATTGCTAATCACCATGTAATACAATCTTTGACAAAGGGTTTAAACTATTTTATGTGCTATTTAGGCACAGAGTGCTTAACAGAACTTAATTTGTCTTCTAAATCTTTCGTAAACTTTTTAATGAAGGGAATACCAATTCTATATCAGAGATAAAATGTTAACAATATATCTCCATTTACTGCATGATAATTCATTTTCCCAATTATAGAACTGAAAAATGTTTTCTACAATTATCTGACTGTTTCATATGATATTACTTACCCTGTGTCTAACTAAGAGATAATGACCCTATTTGTTTCTAAAGGTTTCTGATAGATGTACCAAGCAAATTAAATTGAGGGAGGGAAAAGTCAGCTAGATTATAATTTTTGTCCTAAAGTGTCTTCCCTGGTGCCTCAGACAGTAAAGAATCTTCCTGAAATGCAGGAGACCTGGGTTCGATCCCTCAGCTGGAATGATCCCCTGAAGAATGGAATGGCAACCCACTCCAGTATTCTGGCCTGGAGAATTCCGTGGACTTTATAGTCCATAGAGTCTAAAATAGTTGGACACGACTGAATGACTTTCACTTTCACTTGTAAGAGTGGCAGAATTTTACTCCCAAATCCTTAGACTCTGCTCTGTGATTCATCTATCAGTGAGTTTATTTGCTCAATCATGTCCAACTTTTTGCAACTCTTTTTGTAGATTAATCTATAAAAACCTGCAAAATGCCCAAAACAGCATCTCTGTCTGCCACTGACACCCCCTCATTTGGGATTTTTATGGTAGAAAAGGAAAGGTAGGGAGGGATTAACGTGATCTAAAATGAGTTCATTTTCATATTTGACTAGATACACTTTTTACTATGTTTATTAATATTTTTGATGACTTCAAATAACATTTGGGGCAAAATCCTGGGATTCATAGGCTTTTAGGCACAAGGTCATGCGTATTTGTAAAGCTATTTTCGCCCATTTAAAAAAGTAATCATTTCTGGGCTTTTGTGGTAGGCATGAAGGAGAGGGTGGGATGATTTGGGAGAATAGCATTGAAATATGTATACTATCATGTAAGAAACGAATTGCGCATCTATGTTTGACGCAGGATGTTTGGGGCTGGTGTATGGGGATGATCCGGAGGGATGATGTGGGGTGGGAGGTGGGGGGGCAGTTCATGTTTGGAAATTCATATACACCCATGATGGATTCGTGTCAATGTATGCCAAAACCAATACAGTACTGTAAAGTAAAATAAAGTAAAAAAAAAAAAAAAAAAANTCCATATTTCACACCAAACATCAGGAACAATTCCAAATGGAGTTTTTTTTTTTTTTTTTTAAACATTCAAGAATGAAAGTCTTAAAAACAGTAGGAAGAAGTAGGAAAATTCATTTGCAAATGTGAAGCGGCGAAAGTCTCTTTTAATCAACAACTCAAAATCCAAATTGCTAAAGACAACATGAGAAAACAGAAAAGAAACTTCTGCATGCAAAAGCAATAAGACAAAAAAACCACGAATAAATTCAAGAGACAAATATAAAATGGGGGGAAGGAACTGCAATTCATATCATGGGCAGCATGAGGTTTTTTTTTTTTTTTTTTTTTTGCAACAGGTCTCTCAATATATTTCTCATATTGGTTTGATTTCTCTTGTAGAGCCTTGACGGATTCAGATTTTGGTAACTGCAGTGGAGTACTGAAATAAAAAAAAAAACTCCTGAAAATATGGAAACTGCTTCAGACTTTGGAAGTTGACAGAGGATAGAAGATTTCAATAATCCTGGTTTTATTTGATTATGCATTGTGGGTGAGGGTTTAGAAGAAATTGAGCATGAGAAAGAAAATCTGTCTCATCTTAGAGAATATCTAAATCATCTTAAAAAGACTTTCTGGTGGTAAGAAAATGAAATGAAATGAAACAAAAGTTACTGGCAACTGGAGGAAAGTTGATCCTTTTTATATAGTGTCAGAAAACTTAGTTGAATTGCATTGTAAAGACATGTGGAAAGCAGAACATTTAAGCAATGAACTGTGTGTTTAGATGAGGTTTCCTAGTGAAGTGTTGAAGATGTATTGTTTCTTCTTCCTGCTCATAGTAAAATTTAGAGGAAAGAAATAAATTGAGGGAAGAACTGTTAAGCAAAATGAACTAGGCTTTAATGATTTGGGAAACTGTGAGCCTATTTAAATTGCCAAAGACTCTAAAATGAAAAGAGTTACTGTCAGCAAAGTATGCTCTTGAGAGAAAGTTAACCTTTAAGTAGTGCCCCCGAAGTGTCAAAATGCCAGAGTATTCAATCATATAGATTGGTGGTGTGATGGTAGAAACAAAGGGGCAAAGGGAGATGCGAAAATGGAAGCAAAGATTGGATTGATGTAGGGCCATGAGCCAAAGAACCCAGGTATTTTGTAGAAACTAGAAAAAAGAAGACAAATTCTCCTCTAGAGTCTCCAAAAAGATCATAGCACTGTCAAACCTTGATGTTAGACTGTGTGCATGTGTGTGCTAAGTCATTCAGTCATGCCCAACTATTTGTACACCAGGCTTCCCAGTCCAGGCAATTCTCCAGGCAAGAATACTGGATTGGATTGCCATGCTCTCCTCCAAGGGAACTTCACAACCCAGGGATCAAATCCACCTCTCCTACCTGTCTCTTTTATTGGCAGATGGATTCTTTATCACTAGAGCCACCTAGGAAACCCTGATGTTAGAGTACTAAGACTGATTTTATACTTCTGAACCAAAGAACTGTAGACTGCTAAATGTGTTTTGTCATTAATTTTGTGGTAATCTGTTGCAATAGAAATATAAAATTAATGTATGAATTCTATTCATTCAAAAACATACACTGGGAAGAAACATACTGTCTTAAAAAATATATATATATATATAATTTCTTTATGAATTCTAAAAAAAATGTTATTCTCCCCACCCTTCATGTATAAAATTTTACAAATATATATTATTGATGCCAATATTCAAATGTCCTTCAACCCTTTAAATATAGGTTTCATCTTTCTTTATATGTTAATGGAAATATTAATCATAGAGACAAACAAAAATTAATAGACAAATTTTTAATCCAGAAAATAAATATTCAGTAAGAAATAACTTGACCTCAAATGGTTTTAGAGCTTCCTAGGTGGCCCTAGTGGTGAAGAATCTGCCTGTCAATGCAGGAGAACCAGGTTTGACCTTGGGTGGGGAAGATCCATGCAAGAAGGCATGGCAACCCACTTCAGTATTTTTGCCTGGAGAATCCCATGGACTAGGAGCCTGGTGGGCTGCAGTCCATAGGGTCACAAAGAGTAGGAAATGATTGAACCAACTTAGCAAGCATGCATATGGTTTTAACTAATGGTCTATAATCATTGCAAAGCTTGATAACTAATAAGGAACATTTTTTATCAAATTATATTTTATAGCAATTCTTTGGATTATACTTAGAAATATTTAACTTATCTCTCCTCTTCTGCAAAATTTTTGGAAAACAGTCCTTGGATAAATTGATTGTAACACATATATTCTTGGATAAAAACAATTTACCTGGTGTATTAGTTTGCTAGATCTGCCATTAAAAAAAAAAATAACCACAAATTGAGTTCCTTAAAACAACAGAAATTTATTTTCTCACGGTTCCAGAGGCCAGAAGCCTTAGGTTAAGGAGCTAACATGACTGACTTCCTCTGAGGCCTCTGTCTGGTTTACACAAGGTCAGCTTTTGTGGCCTCTTTACAAAGTCATCCCTCTGTTTATAAGACCTCTGGTGTCCCTTTGTTCTAGTCTCTTCTTATAAAGGCACCAGGCAGATAGGATTAGGACACACCTTAATAAGTAAGTGAAGTTGCTCAGTCATGTCCGACTGTTTGTGACCCCATGGACTGTAGCCTACCAGGCTCCTCCATCCATGGGATTCTCCAGGCAAGAGTACTGGAGTGGGTTGCCATTTCCTTCTCCAGGGGATCTTCCCTACCCAGGGATCAAATCCAAGTCTCCCGCATTGTAGGCAGACACTTTACCGTCTGAGCAACCATAGAAGTCCAATTTTAACTAAATTACATTTCAAAAGCTCCATCTCCAAATACATATTGGGTAAGAATAAGGTTTTAACATTTGAATCTGGGGAAATATATTTCAGTCAATAATAGATGGTGAAGTACATTGGTATTATAGCATCTATCTTGAAAATTATATTTGAGTTCATAGATATAAACACACTATGATCACCCTTTTTTAAACCTTTTGTAAGAACTTTTTCAAAAATCATTGCAGATGGTGACTGTAGCCATGAAATTAAAAGACGGTTGCTCCTTGGAAGAAAAGCTATGCCAATCCTTGACAGCATATTGAAAAGCAGAGACATTACTTTGTTGACAAAGGTCGGTCTTGTCAAATCTATGGTTTTTGCAATAGTCATGTATGGATGTGAGATTTGGACCATAAAGAAGGCTGAGCGCCAAAGAATTGATGCTTTTGCACTGTGGTGTTGGAGAAGACTCTTGAGAGTCCCTTGGACTGCAAGGAGATCAACCAGTCCATCCTAAAGGAAATCAGTCTTGAATATTCATTGGAAGGACTGATGCTGAATACTCTGACTGATGCTCTAATATTGATGGTCTAATACTTTAGCCAACTGATAATGAAGAACTAACTCCTTGGAAAAGACCCTGATGCCTGGAAAGATTAAAGGTAGGAGGAGAAGGGGACAACAGAGGATAAGATAGTTGAATAGCAATACCAGCTCAATGAACTTGAGTTTGAGCAAACTCTGGGAGTTGGTGATGTACAGGGAAGCCTGGCGTGTTGCAGTCCATGGGGTCACAAAGAGTCGGGCACAACTGAGTGAATGAACTGAACTGATTGATGAACTTTTTCATTAATATCTGTTTGGTTCATATTTACCCACTTTCTCAATTATTATATAAAAATAGAGAAAATTATATATATATATATGTGTATACTTAGTTCATTTGATAATTTATTTTAAAAGAAAACCTTTGATGATTCAATAGTCCAGAAACAAGGAAAAATATCAAAATATTTGCATTTTGAATGATCCTTTTTATTAAAAACTTTTAAACAACAAAATGCTTGGTGAAACTATTCTTGCATAAAATAATAAAGAGAGGATGAGTTATTCAACTAAATCACAGAGAATGCATAGATCAGTCAGTCAGTCAGTTCAGTCGCTCAGTTGTGTCCGACTCTTTGTGACCCCATGAATCGCAGCATACCAGGCCTCCCTATCCATCACCATCTCCCGAAGTTTACTCAGACGCATGTCCATCGAGTCCGTGATGCCATCCAGCCATTTCATCCTCGGTCGTCACCTTCTCCTCCTGCCCGCAATCCCTCTCAGCATCAGAGTCTTTTTCAATGAGTCAACTCTTCGCATGAGGTGGCCAAAGTACTGGAGTTTCAGCGTTAGCATCATTCCTTCCAAAGAAATCCCAGGGTTGATCTCCTTCAGAATGGACTGGTTGGATCTCCTTGCACTCCAAGGGACTCTCAAGAGTCTTCTCCAACACCACAGTTCAAAAGCATCGATTCTTCGGCGCTCAGCTTTCTTCACAGTCCAACTTTCACATCCATACATGACCACAGGAAAAACCATAGCCTTGACTAGGCGGACCTTAGTCGGCAAAGTAATGTCTCTGCTTTTGAATATACTATCCAGGTTGGTCATAACTTTTCTTCCAAGGAGTAAGCGTCTTTTAATTTCATGGCTGCAGTCACCATCTGCAGTGATTTTGGAGCCCAAAAAAATAAAGTCTGACACTGTTTCCACTGTTTCCCCATCTATTTCCCATGAAGTGATGGGACCGGATGCCATGATCTTCGTTTTCTGAATGTTGAGCTTTAAGCCAACTTTTTCGCTCTCCTCCTTCACTTTCATCAAGAGGCTTTTTAGCTCCTCCTCACTTTCTGCCATAAGGGTGGTGTCATCAGCATATCTGAGGTTATTGATATTTCTCCCGGCAATCTTGATTCCAGCTTGTGTTTCTTCCAGTCCAGCGTTTCTCATGATGTACTCTGCATATAAGTTAAATAAGCAGGGAGACAATATACAGCCTTGACGTACTCCTTTTCCTATTTGGAACCAGTCTGTTGTTCCATGTCCAGTTCTAACTGTTGCTTCCTGACCTGCATACAGATTTCTCAAGAGGCAGGTTAGGTGGTCTGGTATTCCCATCTCTTTCAGAATTTTCCACAGTTTATTGTGATCCACACAGTCAAAGGCTTTGGCATAGTCAATAAAGCAGAAATAGATGTTTTTCTGGAACTCTCTTGCTTTTTCCATGATCCAGCGGATGTTGGCAATTTGATCTCTGGTTCCTCTGCCTGTTCTAAAACCAGCTTGAACATCAGGGAGTTCACGGTTCACATATTGCTGAAGCCTGGCTTGGAGAATTTTGAGCATTACTTTACTAGCGTGTGAGATGAGTGCAATTGTGCGGTAGTTTGAGCATTCTTTGGCATTGCCTTTCTTTGGAATTGGAATGAAAACTGACCTTTTCCAGTCCTGTGGCCACTGCTGAGTTTTCCAAATTTGCTGGCATATTGAGTGCAGCACTTTCACAGCATCATCTTCCAGGATTTGAAACAGCTCAACGGGAATTCCATCACCTCCACTAGCTTTGTTCTTAGTGATGCTTTCTAAGGCCCACTTGACTTCACATTCCAAGATGTCTGGCTCTAGATTAGTGATCACATCCTCATGATTATCTGGGTCGTGAAGATCTTTTCTGTACAGTTCTTCTGTGTATTCTTGCCACCTCTTCTTAATATCTTCTGCTTCTGTTAGGTCCATACCATTTCTATCCTTTATCGAGCCCATCTTTGCATGAAATGTTCCCTTGGTATCTCCAATTCTCTTGAAGAGATCTCTAGTCTTTCCCATTCTGTTGTTTTCCTCTATCTCTTTGCATTGATTGCTGAAGAAGGCTTTCTTATCTCTTCTTGCTATTCTTTGGAACTCTGCATTCAGATGCTTATATCTTTTCTTTTCTCCTTTGCTTTTCGCCTCTCTTCTTTTCAGTGCTATTTGTAAGGCTTCTCCAGACAGCCATTTTGCTTTTTTGCATTTCTTTTCCATGGGGATGGTCTTGATCCCTGTCTCCTGTACAATGTCACGAACCTCATTCCATAGTTCATCAGGAACTCTGTCTATCAGATCTAGGCCCTTAAATCTATTTCTCACTTCCACTGTATAATCATAAGGGATTTGATTTAGGTCATACCTGAATGGTCTAGCGGTTTTCCCTACTTTCTTCAATTTAAGTCTGAATTTGGAAATAAGGAGTTCATGATCTGAGCCACAGTCAGCTCCTGGTCTTGTTTTTGTTGACTGTATAGAGCTTCTCCATCTTTGGCTGCAAAGAATATAATCAATCTGATTTCGGTGTTGACCATCTGGTGATGTCCATGTGTAGAGTCTTCTCTTGTGTTGCTGGAAGAGGGTGTTTGCTATGACCAGTGCATTTTCTTGGCAAAACTCTATTAGTCTTTGCCCTGCTTCATTCCGCATTCCAAGGCCAAATTTGCCTGTTACTCCAGGTGTTTCTTGACTTCCTACTTTAGCATTCCAGTCCCCTATAATGAAAAGGACATCTTTTTTGGGTGTTAGTTCTACAAGGTCTTGTAGGTCTTCATAAAACCGTTCAACTTCAGCTTCTTCAGCATTACTGGTTGGGGCATAGACTTGGATAACTGTGATATTGAATGGTTTGCCTTGGAAACGAACAGAGATCATTCTGTCGTTTTTGAGATTGCATCCAAGTACTGCATTTCGGACTCTTTTGTTGACCATGATGGCTACTCCATTTCTTCTGAGGGATTCCTGCCCGCAGTAGTAGATATAATGGTCATCTGAGTTAAATTCACCCATTCCAGTCCATTTTAGTTCGCTGATTCCTAGAATGTCGACGTTCACCCTTGCCATCTCTTGTTTGACCACTTCCAATTTGCCTTGATTCATGGACCTGACATTCCAGGTTCCTATGCAATATTGTTCTTTACAGCATCGGATCTTGCTTCTATCACCAGTCACATGCACAACTGGGTATTGTTTTTGCTTTGGCTCCATCCCTTCATTCTTTCTGGAGTTATTTCTCCACTGATCTCCAGTAGCATATTGGGCACCTAACGACCTGGGGAGATTCTCTTTTGATATCCTATCATTTTGCCTTTTCATACTGTTCATGGGGTTCTCAAGGCAAGAATACTGAAGTGGCTTGCCATTCCCTTCTCCAGTGGACCACGTTCTGTCAGACCTCTCCACCATGACCCGCCCGCCTTGGGTTGCCCTGCAGGCATGGCTTGGTTTCATTGAGTTAGACAAGGCCCTGGTCCTAGTGTGATTAGATTGACTAGTTTTCTGTGAGTATGGTTTCAGTGTGTCTGCCCTTTGATGCTCTCTTGCAACACCTACCATCTTACTTGGGTTTCTCTTACCTTGGGCGTGGGTTGTCTCTTCACAGCTGCTCCTTACCTTGGACGAGGGGTATCTCCTTACTGCCGCAGTTCCTGACCTTCAACGTGGGACAGCTCCTCTAGGCCCTCTTGCACCTGCGCAGCCCCTGCTCCTCGGGTTGCTCCTCCCGGCCGCTGGCCGTGGCCTCGGGCGTGGGTGGCTCCTCCGGGTCACCACCCCTGGCCTCGGGCACAAGGTGGCTTCTCCCGGCCGCCCCTGGCCTCAGACACGGGGTAGCTCCTCCCGGCCGCCACTGACCTCGGATGAGGGGTAGCTCCTCCCGGCTGCCACTGACCTCAGACACAGGGTAGCTCCTCTCGGCCGTTCCTCCGCCGTCGCAGCCTGGCACTCTAGGTTGCTGCCCCTAACCTCGGATGTGGGGTAGCTTCTCTCGCCCGCCCTGAGTGCGCCGGCCGGCTGTGGCAAGAGGACTGGAAATGAAATGAGATTCTTAAACTCTGTGGGAACTCATATAAACCTCAGGGGGAGTTGGGACTTGCCCAAACTAAGAAAACTGAGGGCTTGAGGAGGGAGTGGCAGATGATAATGGTAGCCTTCTGAGAAGTTTTGCTAAGAATGCAAATACCGTTATGTATTTTAAAACTTGTTATGGGTTATTAAACTGAACAACTACCAAAAATAAAAACATTTTTCACAGCTCTTGAAGACAGATACTACTAAAATCAATGTGCTTCCTGGTATAACCAGAATTTAAATTATTTAAATGCTTTCTAAAAGAGTTTACAAAATTAGAACAATCAAACATATTGCAAAAGAAAATACAGTAAAATGTGCTATCTGCACTGGTAAGATTAGATTCATTGTTTGGGGAAGTGTTAGAGCTGTGCTGAGGAGAGGTTTTTGCAGGAAGTATACTGATTACAAGAACATATAGGCAAAGAGAGCATCTTACTTCAAAGACATAAATCTTATAAATTATTTAAATGCTTTCTAAAAGAGTTTACAAAATTAGAACAATCAAACATATTGCAAAAGAAAATACAGTAAAATGTGCTATCTGCACTGGTAAGATTAGATTCATTGTTTGGGGAAGTGTTAGAGCTGTGCTGAGGAGAGGTTTTTGCAGGAAGTATACTGATTACAAGAACATATAGGCAAAGAGAGCATCTTACTTCAAAGACATAAATCTTAAAGAGGCAATTATCATTGTAATATATATATATATATATATATAAACAGATTAAGGTTGGGAAACGACAGTAAACAACTTCAGTGAATAAAACAATTTTGCCAGCTCTGGGTCACTTGGAATACGGGATATACTTCAGCCTCCAACTAAGAATCAGATCCTCCTTCTGTCACTCACAACAGACATCAGAGTCCTTTGTTCAAGAACAAATCAGTCATTTTCAGGCTTCTATCACTTTATTTATATTCTTCCCTCTGGGAATTGCCTTCACTTCGTTGACTAATGACTAGATATTTGCAGAGATCCACCTCAAAAACTGCCTCTGTTTGTGCTCTCTTATTATATAATTAAAGTTCATGTTACTTCTTTTTATATGGGAGGGTAGATTACTATTTGAAATCTTTTGTCTACAATTAAATGTGTTCTATACAACTACCTTCCTTTGTACTCTTGCTTCTGTTGGTACAAGTAAGAGAAGAGTCATCATTTCCCTTTGCTTCCAAATCACCATAGTCAGAGACGTCAGTTTGCTAACAAAGGTCCATATAATTAAAGCTATAGTTTTTTCCAGTTGTCATGTACAGATGTGAGAGTTGAGCCATAAAAAGGCTGAGTGCCTAAGAAGGGATGTTTTTGAACTGTGGTGCTGAGAGTCCCTGGGACAGTAAGGAGATCAAACGAGTCAATCCTAAAGGAAATCAACCCTGAATATTCACTGGAAGGACTGATGTTGAAGCTCCAATACTTTGGTCACCTGATGTGAAAAGTCAACTCATTGGAAAAGACCCTGATGCTGACAAAGATTGAGGGAAGGAGAAGAAGTGGATGACAGAGGACTAGATGGTTGGATGGCATCACTGACTCAATGAACATGAGTTTGAGCAAACTCCGGAAGATAATAAAGGACAAGGAAGCCTGAAGTGCTGCAGTCCATGAGGTTGTAGAGTCTGACGTGACTTAGTAACTCAACAACAACAACACCATGTCAGAAGAGGTGGCTCCAAACATCACATGTCCTGAAAGTATCCTACCCTCCCATCTTATCCAGAGTTTCAAACTGAGAAATGAGATCTGTGTCATTCATCACACCATTTATTTCTGTCATGTCTATCACAAGAAACTTGGATTTCAGGATATTGTTTATTCACAAGCTCTAAACCTCCTGAATGGGTTGATGGGTATTAAATAAATCTATTTTACTATCCTTATCGACCTTATTTCCTGTGCTTATTAATATCTGGCATCCTATATACTTTAGTTATTATTTGTCTGCCTTCCTTCCTTAGAAAATATGCAACATGAAGACAGTTTTGGGTTATGTGCATGCCTTGTTCATAGTTATATCATAAGGGATTGGAACATGTCCTGATTCATAATAGGTGCTAATTATATGTCATTGAAAAAAATACATATATATGCTTAGAATATAGTAGTTCCTTGATAGTTGCTTGTGAAATATATCAAAGCATTTATTTTATGTAGAACAGTAAAATAATTATAAGCTGACTCGTATTAGGCACACATTGTTATAAACAAGTAAAACAAAAGTTTACTTTTAGTTTTGATAAAAGTAAGTCTCATTCACTACATTAGAAATTCTGAATTGATTTAAAAATTACTAAACTTATCCTAAAGATTGATTGACAACTCTCTTAATATTATGAGAAATGCTATACTAAAAATAAATAAGTTCAGATTTTTTCTCAGTTTTGTTTTTCTTATTTAAACTAAATATCTTCCATGGATATAGCTACTTATAAACAATCATGTTTATATGAACTCTGAGACATTCTCATATTTTATTTTAGCATATGCATATATATATGTACATATTAATAACATGTTATTTAGTTGCATGATGGAATACTATACAGACATGAAAATGAACTATGTACAAATACATGTGAGAAAAGTCTGTCACACTGTTAAGCAAATAAGCCAATATGAAAGAATACACACATCTGGTTCTAATAATATAACGTACAAAAACAGACAAGCCTAATTTGTGCTCTCAGAAGTCCAGATAGTGGTTATCTTTGGGAGACAACAACTGGGAGGGAACAGTAGAGTCTTCCAGGGTGCTGGCAATACTTTTTGATCTGGTTGCTGAATATATGTGAGTTTTTCATTTGCTGTTGGGGTCCTTTAATGGACCGGGACCTGGCTGTCCAGAAGCGACCATAAGAAAGTGAAAGAGAGAAAGAGGCTGATACTCCCTGGTTTACGCAGAAAACCAATAAAGTCCTTGACACAGGACTTGCATCTCTCACGAAGACACCGGGCTCCCTCTCGAGGGGTGGTGAAGGCACAGGGTACATTCTCGAGAGAGTCTTAGAAGCCAGGGCAGGAGAGTGAGCAAGACAGGTCTCCGCACTCCAAGGAATCAGCCAAAGAGAGAGAGAGAGAGAAAGAAAGACACAGGGACCCAAGCTCTGATGGCACAAAGGTGCTTTAATGAATTTTCTGTGTGTATATATAAGCTGTGGTACAAGAAGTTTCTTACGACTATGATAAAGATCAGAAAACCAAGTGTATAACAACTGTTACCAAGGGAACAAGGGATTAATAATTGCCACAAGGTCAGAAGACCATCCATATCTCAAGAAAGTGGATTGAGACTAAGCAGTTTTGTCGTCAAGAGAACGTTTACTAAAGGAGACTCAAGCCTGTCTCACACAATGACCCTAGTTCCTGGGAGCAGTGTTCTGCTCCTCTTGAAAAGAAACAAAGGACTTGTGAGAAACAGCATGTAGGAATTCCCCCTCTTAAACATTCCCTGACACTATCCTTACCTAAGAGAAGGAGAAATGTAAGCAGATTATAGAAAATACATGTGGCAATTGGATACAAAAAATAATATGCTCAAAGCCAAATATATAAATGTTTCTAATGGATGAAAAAAATCACTGATTTGTTTATGCATATACATATATATACATATATATATATAACTCTACAATAAAAATTTTAAATAAAATCATGTGCTTCTGACTAAATAATCAGCCCATGCTGAAGAATTTATTCTTCTCAGCCATCTGCTTAATTCCTACCTGCCTTTCCCAAACAGTGTCATCCTCTAATATACAAACTAGATTTGCTATGGGTCTGGCTGCTAAAAGTATATGTATATTTTTATTTACAACATGTTTTCCTTACATTTTTGTTCACAATTTGTCTTTATCATTAACACTTCTTGATAAAAGCATTCAATTTTCTTCAATATTTTAGGAATTTCTGGCCACTGAAAGGAATGTAATTTCCTACCGTGCAGAGCAGCATACTCATTTACAATAAATGAACACTATTGGGGTCTCAGGTACAAAACTGTATCTAGACAGAAGCAGATGTCTCTGAAGATGGTGCTCAGATTCCAGCTAAGAGGGTTATTTTATTAGTAATAAAATATTCTTGGAAATTATATTTATTTATNTTCCTACCGTGCAGAGCAGCATACTCATTTACAATAAATGAACACTATTGGGGTCTCAGGTACAAAACTGTATCTAGACAGAAGCAGATGTCTCTGAAGATGGTGCTCAGATTCCAGCTAAGAGGGTTATTTTATTAGTAATAAAATATTCTTGGAAATTATATTTATTTATATGAGAAATTGAAAGAAACATACTTTAACAGATGCTATGTTTTAAGAAATAGTCCTCTTATAAAGAATAATTCCCTCTATGTAATGAATTTAGCTAGTCCCTAGATGTTTGTATCCGTACATTTTAGTCATCACTACTAACATAATCTGTCATCTAACATAAAAGAGCTTCCATACTGCTGATTTTTTTTTTTTTGAGAAAGAATACTATTGACAGAAAGCTTAAAAGCCAATAGCATTTAAAATGAAAACTTGCAAAGCTACTCCCATGAAAAACTCTGTATATGTTTATTGTGATCCCACAACTAAAAGGAATATATATGATAACTGAGGTCTAGTCCAGAAAATAAATATGAAGAATTGACTACATGGCAATGAATTTAAAATGGCAATTTTTTATTTGGGTAATACATAAAACAATTAATACTTACATGCAGAGATTGTTTTATGCTTTTAATTTGTTTACATCAAAAAACTAAAATTTAAGCAGGAAGGTTACTAGACTAAAATAACTGTAAAAACATAAATAAATAAAAAGAAACCTCAATTAAATAGAGTTTGGAGGCCAGCAAGGGGAGCTCTCACATTGAGACAACAGCAGAGTCCAATAGGAAGAAGAAATATTCCTAGGCCAAAGAAAAACCCACTCTTTACTATAGAGTCCTCTCAACTTAATTTTCTTCCTTTAAAAGTATTCTTCCCTTGTCTGGTCTATAGGGACTTGCACATTCCTCACTATGGTTGCAGACTCAGAACTGTAATTCTCTACTGATCACAAATAAACCCACCTTCGTTGGAGAAATATCTGGCATTTTATTTTATTTTTTTATGTCACAGTACAAATCCTTGCCACATTTCAAAAACAAACAAACAAAAAAGGTTTAAACCCAAATTAAATGAAACTTTAAAATAAATCAAAATACAAGAAAATGGAATCCAGAAAGGCTTGACATTTTATTTTTGATGATTCAATTTTAAGGGTATTGATGGTATTTTTAATGGGGAAAATCCCTCAAAAAACCTTCTAATTGCATGCTTCCAAAATAAATAGCAACAGAATCATGTACAGATTGGCAGCTTATTGCTTTTTCCTTTGTATGTAGATCATTTTTATATTTTTTCATTTTGCATGAAACTGAGAATTAAATTCTAATATAAGGGATCAAAAAAATCCATTTTTGTTAAATGGGATAGAAATTCCTTTGTCCTTCATTGTCCCTAAAATATAAATTAAGTATATGGAAATAGAGATATTTTCTTTCCTATTTCTTTACTTTATGTGAAAATGTGAAGCCAAATAGAACTTAAAATATTTAATGACATAAATAATATAGCATTAATTAACAGATTCATAAAGTGTCAATCTTTGGGGCCAAGTTCTCATGGACTATTCTACTAGGCTTCATCGGTCTTCTAAACCAGCATGAACCTCTCAACTTATTTAAGGTGATGATTTTTTAATATTTTTATGCATTTATTTATCCTTTAATTTGACTTTTGCTTATTAAAAATCATTGAAATGTAGAACCTATCTCTCTCTGCATAGTAAAATAGATGTAACAATATAATCATTTAAAATATAAGGTGTTGGGTAAAACAATGAATCTGTGTATACCATGCAGCAGTGCACTTTAAAAGGAGACTTCTTTGACTGATGTTTAGGGAGCTATACAGTTTTGTTTCTAAACTGTGATGACTTCACCAGGCAGTCTGAAAAAAAGGGATATGCTGGTCAATGGGAGTGGCACGGGACTGTATTATGTTTTTTAGGGAGATTTAAAATCATGGTATTGATGGTTTTTTAAGAGGTAGATATATTAAAAAAAAATGTGGGACTTGCATCCAAGTCCCACAATATTTCTTTCTTTACTTGTTCAACAAACATCTAATAAGCACCAACTTTGAGCCTCCTGAAGGGTCAAATGATGAATAAAATGAACCTGGATTATTCTTACTAAACCTAGTGCTCCATGGATAAAAAGCTTACAGTATTCAAAAATGCAAATAAAATGTTTGGGCTATTGTAGAAAGATGAGCTGGTCTGGTTATTTGTTGTATAACAATCTTCTCTCAAGTTTTAGTGGTTGAAAACAATTTAGTATAATTATTGGTACTATTATTATTATCACTCTGCTTGTTTGACTAGATTCAAGTAAGTAGTTCTCCCATGAAGTTGCAGGAAGATGTTGGCAGGGGCTGAATCAACTGAAGGCTCAATTAGACTGGAAATCCAAAATTACATTTGATACAGAGTTGCTTTCTAGGAGCATAGCTGAGCTGTTGACAAGCACATCAACATGCAACTTTTTCATGCAGCTTGGCCTTCACCACATGGAGGCTGGGTTCTGAGAGTGAGCATTCTAAGGACCAGGACACAGAAAAGTACAAGACTATGTAAAAGCTATGCCTTGAAATGCCATATAGTCTAGGTCAACCCAGCTTCTTAACCTGCCCAGATTTAAGAAGATGGAAAAATACCTACTTTAGAAAATGAAGTCCACTCCACTAAGCATAGAGTTTGTTGTTCAAGTGGGTTTATTTCTGATAAGGAAAATAAAGTTTTCTACATATTTCTATTTTTACACCTGTATAATATCTTGTTTTTGACATATCTTGCCACCTAGAAGTTTATTGGATCTTACCAGACATGTCATTGGGCCACAGCATTGCAGGCTGGTATACAGAATGGCCAGAAAGAGAATAAAAGATTCTCTCTTATTGCAAGAAGTAAAGTATCCTTAATCATTTGTAACTGAGCATTTTGCTTTAGTAACATGCCCTACCCACTGACCTTAAAAGGGAAGTATTAGTTATGTTGCTTGTAGAATGGTTCCAGACAGAAGTACAATCACCAGTAATTTTCTAGCAGTAATCTGTTATGGAACATGTATTTCAGTTACTCCTAAATGACCACCCAGAAAGAACTGAAAATAAAATTTAAATGTTTTTCTAAATCACTGGGGCTACTTTACTACAAATTTCAAAAGAATACTTTATTTACAAAAATAAAAATTAAGGGAAATGTTAAATCAGATAAGAAGCATGGAAAACAGGCATAAATTAGGACTATCCTTGACAATCCAGAATATGATCTCCATAAAGGATGTATATACACAATTATTAAAGAAGCACACAGAGGAAAAGCTACTGAAATCTAATGGAGGACATAGAAGGATTTTTGACAAGCTAAGCATTTTCGATGTTATCCCCGGGCTATGTATAATTCAAGCATGAAAATGAAACATCAGATTAGCATTTCAGAATCATAACTATATAAATATAGGAAATGGATTTGAGCAAGTATATGCAGAGAGCAAGAAAAACAATGAAGAAGCAATAACCATTTTCAAGACAATATTGTATTACAGGAGGATATGAAATAAAGGGTTAGCAATAAGGATGAAGTGATAGAATTTTATTTAATCAAAATATACAATAAAGAATTTTCAGACAAAATTACCAAATATTTAGCATGGTACTATCATATCACCATTAGCACAATTTAGTTTCAAGATCACTATCAATTCAAAAAGAAATGGAAAATTCCAGCTTTTCTTGATCTGAGATTTAAGCACCAACTGTCTTCCTGAGCCTCTGCTTGTTAATATTGTATATAACTCACAATCAATTACAAAAAAATTGATGTTTCAATCAATGCTAATTAATGAAAATTAAACTCATAATAATTTTAACAAAAAGTTCCAGTAAAACATGTATATTCTGGAATGTTTTGCATCAATAATGATTGTCTAAAATGATATCAAAGTAGTGTGTTCTGTGTGCAGTTTCTAAGTCATATCCGATTCTTTGTGACCCCATGGACTATAGTTTGCCAGGCTCCCCTATCCAGGGAAGCACAGAAAGCAGGATAAGTAGGCATAGAAGACTGATATTCCCTCATCTTTGTTTTATGGAAATCATAGTCTCTTTGGGCTTCCTTTGTAGCTCAGCTGGTAAAGAATCTGCCAACAATTCGGGAGATCTAGGTTCAACTCCTGGGTTGGGAAGATCCCCTGGAGAAGGGAAAGGTGATCCACTCCAGTATTCTGGCCTAGAAAATTCCATGGATTGTATAGTCCAAGGGTTCCCAAAGAGTTGGACACGACTGAGAGATTTCCCCTTTCACCATAGTCTGCTTGGAGGTAGGTTGATTTTATTTTCTTGTACTTGATGTTTTTGAGTACTGGCCAGTGTGACCCTGGAGAAGGGAAAGGTGATCCACTCCAGTATTCTGGCCTAGAAAATTCCATGGATTGTATAGTCCAAGGGTTCCCAAAGAGTTGGACACGACTGAGAGATTTCCCCTTTCACCATAGTCTGCTTGGAGGTAGGTTGATTTTATTTTCTTGTACTTGATGTTTTTGAGTACTGGCCAGTGTGGAAATCCAAACAATCCTTTCTTGAGGTTGGCATGCAAATGTATACACACTGCTTCTTTCCAGTCTATAAAAGAGAATACACAGTAGTTTGGAGGAAAGCTAAAATAACAAAAATGAGCAGTAAGAAATAGACATCAGTTCTATCTGGTTAGCCCACTCATAAAACAATTCAAAATTTCATTGTGATTGTATTGGCATTACATATCAGAAATGTAATGTCTATAAAGTACTTGAGTCATCACCATGTAGCAATTTAAGAGCAAAGGCTCTGGTGTGACACACCATGAGTTTAAATCTGAAGTCTTTGGTGATCAAAAAGTCTAGATGAGCTAACTTCTCTAATTCAACTTCCTCAATAGTCAGTCAGGGATACCAACAGATCCTTCTGCTGTGAAGATCTGTTCAAAATTAAATTAGGTGATTAATATAAGCCCCATAGAATGCATAATAGCTTATAGATAGAATTCAGTTCAGTCGCAATTTGTGGGTCTGTTTCTTCTTTTTATAGAAATCTATCAAAAGAAATGCAAAAACGCAAAATGGCTGTCTGGGGAAGCCTTACAAATAGCTGTGAAAAGAAGAGAAGCGAAAAGGAAAGATATAAGCATCTGAATGCAGAGTTCCAGAGAATAGCAAGAAGAGATAAGAAAGCCTTCTTCAGCAATCAATGCAAAGAAATAGAGGAAAAGAACAGAATGGGAAAGACTAGAGATCTCTTCAAGAAAATTAGAGATATCAAGGGAACATTTCATGCAAAGATGGGCTCAATAAAGGACAGAAATGGTATGGACCTAACAGAAGCAGAAGAGATTAAGAAGAGGTGGCAAG
>SJYX01022702.1:201882-213720 GCA_006410675.1 Oreotragus oreotragus
TATCTAACCATGTAAAAAATCATTTTAATCATAGTGTCTACTTTTCATGTATCTAGCAAACACATTATATTTAATATAGCAACAATTTTTTATATCTGATGTTGATGCATGGGCTAAAGCAGACAAATAATTGTAAGCAAATATATGCAGAATGATAAAAAATACCTAGGTTTAAGTAATATGAGGTGCTAGGCAGCACATTTACATAAGTATCTGTTGGCAACCACTAACAAATGCATGTCACAGCTCAATATAGAAGTGTTAGTAATTTGTCTGGCAGCCATACTCCTCCTTTAGATTGCAAGCTATTAAATGTGATGCTTTTGAACTGAAGGGATTTGCTTTTTTATTACCAAGTTTATATTATGTGTCATTATTTTATATTCTGAAAACATGATTCTTTCATCTTAGATTAAGTTTCAACAGCAATTTAAAATCACTAATAAACTCTAGAAACAAATTACTATTGAAGAAAAAAGAGGAAAAAAGACAGTGCTATTTGATGCTGAATTTAATTTAAAGAATCCATTTAATCAGCAAGAAATATTTACTGAGCAGTGCATTTCTTTATGTCAAAAGTAATCTTTATCATGTTGGATCCTAGTAGCCATTAAGCTACACTTGAAATATTCATCCTCCCAACATAGCTTTTTATGCAGATTATATTACAAAATCACATTAAATTGCTTGGTGAAAAGCAATTCTGCACTCTGTATCTAATCACTTGTTACTCAGACTTGACTCAATCAATCATAAATATTTAACAAATTATTGCTACATATCTATGATGTGCCCCTATGAAGTTTATAAGACATAGTTTCTGTCAACTTGCTTATATTATAAGTGCATGAACCTGATCATATTAAGCACTGAAAGATTATTAACAGTATCTTAGAAAAGTATATGGCAGAGAGGCATTTTTCTCATAAAAATATTCAGCTTTTCTTGTGTTAGTAGGGCTAAACAACAGATAGGAAAAAATATCATATAAATTCTTATGTTTATTTAAATGTCAAACTGTCAAATGACTGCAACAATAACTTCCTTAACAGCTCTGCGATTATACTGGTTAGAAGGTGCCTTCTGAAGAGAAAGCATATATTAACCCAGAGATACAGGTGATAAAAACAAAATATCAAGATAAATTAACATTATGAGTTGTAAGATTGGATTGAACAACAACATGAGTTAATCTTACAGTCAAGAAAGGGCATGGTTTATGTAAAGATGGCTGTGGCAGACAGACTCTAGAATGGTTCCTGAGAGCCCCATGTCATGGTACTCACATCTTTGTGTGATTCTTTCCCCTTAAGTAAGGGTGGAATCTGAGACTTGCTTCTAACCAATATTATAGATCAAGTGTGATAGGATGCACATAGTGACTAACTGTACACACTTATTTTGCAAGAATATTAATCATATTATTAGAAGACTCTATTTTCTTTGCTAGCTCTTAAGTCTCATGCTGCCACACTCTGTATCTCCTTTGGAGAAGGCCATGGCAAGATGGAGAAGGCAGATTCCAGTCAAGAGTTACCAAGAAAGTGTAGTCTTAAGCCCAGGATCCTGTAAGAAATGGAATGTTGCTAACAACCATGTGACCTTGGAAACAGATTTTTCCACAAGTGAGCCTGGGATAAGATTGCAACCCTGGTCAACACTTGAAATTCAACTGTGTTAGAGCTTGAAGAAGAGGACCTAACTAGGCTCTTCTGTAACTCCTGACTCACAGAAACTAAGACAAAAAACATATTGGTTATTTTAAGCCACTAAGTCTGTCCAACAATTGCACACAGCAATAGACAACTGATACAGTAACTAAAATTTCAGCTTTTTAAATGGCAAGCTTATGATAGAACAATGAAAAAAAGAAAAACATTATTTGCTGTTTATGTATACCTATGGCTGATTCATGTTGAGGTTTGACAGAAAATAGCAAAATTCTGTAAAGCAATTATCATAACTAGGCTCTTCTGTAACTCCTGACTCACAGAAACTAAGACAAAAAACATATTGGTTATTTTAAGCCACTAAGTCTGTCCAACAATTGCACACAGCAATAGACAACTGATACAGTAACTAAAATTTCAGCTTTTTAAATGGCAAGCTTATGATAGAACAATGAAAAAAAGAAAAACATTATTTGCTGTTTATGTATACCTATGGCTGATTCATGTTGAGGTTTGACAGAAAATAGCAAAATTCTGTAAAGCAATTATCCTTCAATAAAAATAAATTAATATTAAAAAATGTGGAAGACTGTGAATGCCAATACATTCTATATATTTTCTTGTACATAACTGTGTCTCAAGTAGGTAAATAACATTGTCATGAAATATTCTGCTACAGATAGGAGTTAGATAAATAATTGGAAGCAGTCTCATTATGAATATGATGCGCTGTTTGTGTGCTGTGCTTAGTCATCCAGTTGTGTCTGACTCTTTGTGACCCCATGGACTGCAGCGCACGAGGCTCCTCTGTCCATGGGGATTCTCCAGGCAAGAATACTGGAGTGGGTTGCCATGCCGTCCTCCAGGGGATCTTCCCAACCCAGGATTCAAAGCCAGTCTCCTATATTATGGGTGGATTCTTTACCATCTGAGCCACAGGGAATATGATAAACAGATTATTATTTAATTGGCTGCTTAAGAGGCTTGTAAAGGAGTTGAAGGACAAGGTAGAATAGCCTGTGCTAGGTTTGAGGCAAGTGAAAATAAGTAAAAAAAAAAAAACTTTCCATAGTACTATTTACAGGTTGCTTGTATAAATGGGGAAAAGTAAGATAAAATGTAAATTGTAGCACTAAGCTTGAAAATTTGCTTTTATACTGATCTTTTTAAAAGCAGAGAAAATAAGAGGAGACTGTATTGATCTTTCACGAAGAGGGTCTGGATGAGGAATATAATGAGTTCATTTTATCCATGTTGTATGGATGTTGCTTGAAATACTGGCAAGGTACTTTAACTGACAATCTAAGAAAGGGGACTTAAGAATAAGAGTTAAAGTTCAGGTTATGAGAATGTATATGATGAGGTAATTATGAAAGTTGTTATATTAAGATAAACAAGAGGAGGAAACATTCCCCAGGAGCAAAGTGAGAAGAAAATGAAGTTGATCAGTCATGTCCCCATCTTTGTAACCCCATGGAGTGTAGCCTACCAGGCTCCTCCATCCATGGAATTTTCCAAGCAAAAATACTGGAGTGAGTTGCCATTTCCTTCTCCAGAGGATCTTTCTGACCCAGCAATCAAACCCAGGTCTACTACATTGCAGGCAGACGCTTTGCTGTCTGAGCCACCAGGGAATCCCTTCCCCAGGAGCAAAAGGAACAGGCAAAAAGAGTAGTTATGCCTAATATACTCAGGAACAGAGACACTATTATAGCACATTCACTACTTAAAGAATTTAAGTACCATTAAATTATCATTTCCTTTACTCTTTTTAAAATAATATTTGCGTTATTTTTATAGAGTATATTCCTCCATGACCTATTAATTATTTGGAGAATTAAATAGAATGTAGAAGACTAAATGAGCTTAGTGGAGGCTTCCCAGGTGGCTCAGAGGTAAAGAATCTACCTGCCAATGCAGGAGATGCAGGTTTAATCTCTGGGCCAGGAAGATCCCCTGGAGAAGGAAATGAAAACCCAGTCCAGCATTCTTGCCTAGGAAATTCTATGGACAGAGGAGTCTGTTGGGATACAGTCCATGGGGTTTCAAAGAGTCAGACATGACTGAAAGACTAAGCTTACATGCACAAAAGTAGATCCTAATCCAATTATGATTAGTGTCCTTATAAGAATAGGATTTTTTTTTTTTTAACACAAGGACACACACGGAGGGAATACCGTGTGAACACCAGAAGAAGGCAGTCATATACAAACCAACCAGACAGCCCTCATAAGAAATGAACCCTGCTTNGACTGGAAGGCTGCAGTCCGTGGGGTCGCTGAGGGTCGGATACGACTGAGCGACTTCACTTCCACTTTTCACTTTCCTGCATTAGAGAAGGAAATGGCAATCCACTCCAGTGTTCTTGCCTGGAGAATCCCAGAGACAGGGGAGCCTGGTGGGCTGCTGTTTATGGGGTTGCACAGAGTCGGACACGACTGAAGTGACTTAGCAGCACACATATAAATGAGGTAATCTTCTAAGCCAAATGCCATTGACTTTTGAATTCCAACTTCTATCAGTAAAAATAACCACTACTGAATTGGAATTAAGGGATATGTTTTAGTAAATCAAATTGTTAGGCAAAATTTCTTGCTTTTAGTGTTCATGAGCAACCTGAAGTCATATAATATAAAAATGTTTACCTAATTTGCTCAGAACATAACTTCCTATATATAAATTTCTAAGCAATTTAATGCATAGACATAGGTTATGGATACAATCAAGTTTTGTTTTGTTATAATTCTTGCTTTAAACAAGGTTCTGTATGTATGTATTTTCCCCT
Source organism: Oreotragus oreotragus (assembly GCA_006410675.1). Taxonomy (NCBI): domain Eukaryota; kingdom Metazoa; phylum Chordata; class Mammalia; order Artiodactyla; family Bovidae; genus Oreotragus; species Oreotragus oreotragus. The sequence continues at coordinate 206,338 of SJYX01022702.1, forward strand.
TTGAAAACACAGAAACAAATTGACATAGAAACACTAGATTAATATCAATGAACAGTGGAGAAATAGAGGTGAGAACTAAATTCTTATACAGCTGTCATTTTAATAAAATGTCTTCATCTGCCACTGATCCTTACTATCCAAGTTTGACCACATTGAAATTATATGTATTGATGTTATTTCCATAGACACTACAAAACTGGAAAATTTTATTTACTTTAACAAATGCATGAGTAAATAATTTTTCATTGTTTCCAAAGAATACAAAGTTTTATAATAATAAAACCATCACTACCATCTTAATATAATAATTTGTATATTATTAGTATTATTATTATATTAGTATAATAACTAAGATTGTGGCATTTAAAGGAATCAGTTTCTAAGCTCCATGAATTGATAGCTGTGTGGCTTGCGGGGGTTAACCTCTCTAATTCTTACTTTTTTAGTATGTAAAATGAGAACCAAAACAGTCTTATTGCTTCTCATTTGATCGATACAATGATAAAATGCTTAAAAAATGTACAATATTTAGAATAGTGACTGAATCATACAAAACCAAAACATAGGTTTAATCAAATTTATTCTTTAATTAAAAGTCAATAGGTCCATGGGAGGATCAAGTACCAGATAAACAGAAAGACAAAGTATGTACTCTCAACTGAGATGAAATTTATGGGAACATAGGCTACCTAAAAACAAAGTATTAAAATTTCTTAAAAAGATTATGCTTATATTTGTATTATAAAGTAAGTATCATTGTAATTCTTCTATATCCACATTCTTAAATAAATTTTGAAAAAGTACATTATAGGAATCAGGGAGAAAAAACATATATATTTTGCTTTTGATTTTTCTATGAAATTCATATAATTGTAATTAAATTTAATAAAAGCATGTAAAATTGTAACTTACTCAGACTTGATATTTAGAGTTATTCATATTTCTAAATTATTTAAATTCTGCTTAGCCAACAACAAAGTCATGCATTTGAAAGGTACCAAAAATATGTGAGTACCATCTAGTGGTAAAACAGGAGGTAAGCAACAGGCGTGAGAGAAAGGGGGTTAAAACAGGTCAGGGGAACACACAGCAGAAACCTTATATGAAAGAATGAGGTTATAACCAGAATCTTTAAAAATAACAAGGAGCACATGTCTTTATTAGGGTGTGTTTGCTGGTCAGACAGTAAAACACCTGAAGTGTAACAAAACGGAGCAATGTACATGTATCAAAACTATGCCCTCACCACATTTCTCTACAGTGAAGACTCAGCTAAATTCTAGAACCCTAAAGGTTGAAATGATTGGAATTTAAACCCATCATATTGACACAGAGCACCAGTAATGCTGCACTATTGTGAAACAAGGCTTGACACGGGGAACTGGAAACTAGGGATTTGCAGACTGCTGTATAATACACAGAAGTAAGCACTTTGCAAACTGGGATTTCCCTTAAGTATGACAATCATTATAGAAACAGTGGTATGTTATGGAAGATACTGAGTCAATGATCTTAAAACTTCAGGTGAGAAAGACTGAAATGTGGCTAAGAATTCAAACTTGGTAAGACATGAAGCAAAAATTCAAATTCAAGATTGTTTTGTTACTGAATACAAACTCAATAAATAAAAAATCCTTTCTCATAATATAGAGTAATAAAATCTATTTAATGTGAATGTTGTTCTAGTGCCTAAGGAAATAACAAGTGTAAATATCCTGCTAAAATAAAGTTATGAAATCCCAAGTAGTTTCAAATGAATCAAAATCAGCAGGAGATAAGATTGTCTGCTCTGTTTGGATCTTATGAGCAAACAGTGAGGAAAAAAAGAAAAGAAAGGAAAGAAATGCACACATACTCAAAAGATAAAAGTATATTTTTAGCCACAGAACTAATAATTTTTCCTAGTCATCTATATGAAAATGAATAATGATAACAAAACTAATTGACAAAAGGCATCATATATCTATGACTATATATGGATATGTGAATAGGAATATATATTGCATGAAGGCAATTCTTCAAATTCAGTGCCATTATTCACTGAAAGGTATGCTTGTCATCTTAATAAATTTGAAATATCATTCTCCGTTTATAGTGATGAAAGTTTATAAAGGTTCAGTAGAGTTTTATTGCATTAAATTAAGCAGTAGAATGGAATCCTGGCATGCTGAAGCCCATGAGAATCAGGCACAACTCAGTGACTAGAAAACAACAGCAGCAACAGTGGCAGAATTAAAGTAAAATAAAGATTCTGAAAGATCTGAAATATGTATTAGGAGATTCAGGCCAGCTACACAGTCTGATGTCATACAGTTCTCCAAGAGACTGACTCTAACAGCAGGTTCAGGAGGTTCCTGGAATCACTCTCAGGTTCAACAATTTGCCAGGAGGATTCAGAATTTACTGGAGGCTGTTACACTTTTAGTGACAGTTCATAACAGGGTACAAATAGGATGGTGTACATTCATCTTGGAACTGACATCCATAAACCAAGAAGCTTTCTGTTGGTCACAAAGAGCTGTTTAGAGAGCACTGCTCAAGGGGCTCAACTGACCAAATTATGGAGTCAACCCTAAGGGAAATTAGGCTACCTGCTCATGAGTATCTCCTTGCATTCCCCTGCTATCATTTTCTGTATAAAACATTTCCATTTTACTATAGGCATTGTCTGTCTAACTTTCTCTGAAATCACCCAAGACATAGGGCTTCCCTGGTGACTCAGACAGTAGAGAATCTGCCTGCAATAAGGGAGACCAAGGTTTGATCCCTGGGTTGGAAAGATACTCTGGAGAAGGGAATGACAACCCACTCCAGTAGTCTTGCCTGGAGGATTCCATGGACAGAGGAGCCTGGTGGTCTACAGTCCATAGGGTTGCAAAGAGTTGGACACAACTAACACTTTCACTTGCAAGACAATATAGGCATGGTAAGTTTCAGAAATATTTCATGGTCCTCACACACAGAAACAATTCTGATTATTTATAACAGCAACTAGTAATTGCTTCCCAAATGGAAACTTTCTGGTTCAAATCCCAGCATTGTTGCTGGGTGACACTCGCAGGCTTTTCCTATAAGCTCCAATCTGTACACCATCCTGGCTATTGTAGAGTAAATAAATAACCTATGTGGTTTCAAGCATCTTCTGTGTTCCCTTGCAGCATGTCCAATCAATAGTGGGGGGGAAGGTGGCTTCATATACTTTCTGTTTTACAATACTGGTTGCGGGGGGGCATTCCTCAGACAGGCACAATATCCATCCTCATTATATTTTCAGGAAAAGAAAACACAACTGCTTCAGATAAAGTCTATTCAAACAGCAGTTTTCATCTAAAATTTTACCTTTATTCTTATCAACATTTATATTCCTTTATCTTTTTAACCTAACTGTAGCTCCTGCTGGAAACTCATTGGTAGGTCACGTGCATGGGGTACCATTTCAAGGAATCCCAGAATTTCTTCGCCTTCCTGAACATTTTACCCACTCATGTGTATGTGACTTTGGATTCATAGCTGGGGATGCGGCCAAAGGACTCAGGTCTACTTCTCAGCACTTGTCTTGATTACATTCAGGACCACTGTTCCAGGAATTTGGAGGTTGGGTTTCTTATTGTCATCTTTGCCTAATGGCTCTATAAATTTCTCCAGATTGAGATTATTAAGCATATTTATTTAGTATTCTTCAGTGTTGGGCACCATCAGTTCACCTACTTCAGAGGATGCTATTTAAAATTTTGTTTTGACCCTAAGTATGTTCACTGTATTTATCCCATTTCTTAATAACTGTTTAAATATTTCCACCCTGCTGGGACAAAAATCTTGATTCCCCAGGTCATCTTTCCCCATTTTCTTGAACATCATTCTAATTTTCTTTACTATCTGATATTTATCTCAAAATTTCCCTTTAGTAGTGGCTCTGAAGCCAGAGGCTGATGCTCTGAATTGCTGGGATCCAATCATGGCCCAACATTCAGGATCCATCCCAACACTCTTTCTTACTTTACTTATAATTATTACAGAAAACAATAGGGAGATGACATGTTTTTTCTTATTTCTTGTTAATTTCATTTCCTTATACATCCAGGGAATAAACTGCTCAGAAGTTAGGCTCATCACTTCTAAATCCAATTGGCAACTTTTACCTTTAGTAACTGAATGCAACACAGCTGTATTTCTAGAAATCTCACAGCCATCCAGGAATCAGAATGGTCATCTCCCACTGTCTCACTCTCCTTTTTTACAGCACATATTTATGTGACTCTGGGCCATTTTAGCAAATTTCTCATCCAAAGACAGTGCTCAGAGTTAACTGAACTGCACTCTGAGGGCACACAGTCCTCCAGAAGAATGACTTCACCTCTTACACCAACTGCAAGTTGGAAAATTTCAAAAAAATTCAATTTTCAAAAACTGTCATGTTTGATAATTCTTTAGAACATCTAAATGACTTACTGGAAGCTATTTTTTCTCATAGTTAAAGTGGATAATAGGGAAAGGATATAGATTCAGTTCAGTTCAGTTCATTTCTTTCTCTCAGTTGTGTCTGACTCTCTGTGACCCCTGCAGCACGCCAGGCTTCCCTGTCCATCACCAGCTCCCGGAGATGCTCAAATTCATGTCCTTCAAGTCAGTGATGCCATCAAACCTCTCAGCCTCTGTTGTCCCCTTCTCCTCCTGCGTTCAATCTTTCCCAGCATCAGGGGCTTTTCCAATGAATCAGTTCTTTGTATCAGGTGGCCAAAGTGTTTGAGTTTCAGCTTCAACAGCAGTCCTTCCAATGACTATTCAGGGCTAATTTCCTTTAAGATTGAGTGGTTTGATCTCCTTGCAGTCCAAGGGACTCTCAAGTGTCTTCTCCAACACCACAGTTCAAAAGCATCAGTCCTTCCAGAAAGGATACAGATTAAAATCAGCCAAAGGAAGAAATACAGAAGACAAAATATAGTAGGATTACAAATGTGGGTCTTTTGTTGTCCTTTCTCTGTGGAGTCAGGGTACCTTATCTTGGGGTAGCAGCATGTAACAATGTAGAGGACTGTCAAACAATGAGGCTCACTCTAGCTGTTTCAAACTGTTCTTTGGGGCTCCATCAGGAATTTATGTATTTTCATGTGGGTGATCTCAGCGTTCAGGTTGACTGATACTGCATTACCCCAAGCACACTCTAAGTCAGTGTTGATTTTCTAGCATGAGCTATCCTGATCCTAAGAATAAAGCAGTGTGGACAGTCCCATCTTGAACAAAACACTCCTATAGATAATAACCATGATTATATTTTAAGAGTTTAAGGCAGATGTGAAACTTCTTGGGCAAGGTCAAATTATGTACTGAATAATAGGTCATTACAAAGTTTTAGACTAGGAGTTTGGTAGAGGTTCATATTATAGAAGGCCTGGCATGATGAGTTTGGTGTACAATGTTGGACTTCATTCAAAGAATAACATAGCACTTTAACTATGCTTTACATTGGAAGAGATTTGAACACATGCAAATCTATATTTTGCATATGTATCACGCATATAGATAGATATGGATATGATATTGAAAAGAAAATTTAAAATTTTACATAACTTCCTTCTCCTTCTGCCTCTGTAACTCAGCTTGCCCCTTGCAAAGTCTAAGTCATGTAGATCACGAAGTCTCAGAAAGTGGGGACTTGAAATACTAGGAACTGCAGTTTATCTCACTCATTTGTCCTGCTCTCTGCAATTGCCCAGCCCCTGCAAACCTGCTTAATCATGCCTGTCCAGGTCAGGCACCCCCCTCCCCATCTTAACTGCTATTCCAATGTGAGAAAAACCCCTTCGTTTAAATCAGCCTATTACAGTTAGTGTTGCCCACTACAATCTGTCTATATAAACTCTGTAATCCCTTTGTTCAGAGCTCAGAGCTTGGAATATTAACTCCTCTGGGCCTATCAGCATAATAAACCTGATTCTCCAACTCTCTGAGTATTGTGCTTGGTTTCTCGATTACTGGTTTCTGCAACAATAAAACTAGATATATAGACATAGATATTCGTTCTTCAGGAACTGTATACATAATTGATTTGTAGAAGGTTAAAAGCAGAAGTTGAACAGATAATTAGCAATCCATTAATCCATTGCAGGAATCCAAGTGAAAATGGATAGTCAGAAATGAAGAAGAATGCATATTACTAGAATAATTACCTAAGATATGATATTGATGACAAGTTCTATATGTAAATATATTAAGCAGAGTATACAATTATTTTGTACATGAATTTAGTATTTTGTACACACATTGTGAATTATTATGTAATGTTCTAGATAATGTATTAGAGTAAAAAGTGGGAAAACAGTTTTATGTCAAGGATAGGTTCCACTAGAGAAATTAGACTAAAAAAAGCAGGTATGTGATTTATATACAGAAGAGATTGTTAAAAAGCAGAGACATTGCTTTGCAAACAAAGGTCTGTATAGTCAAACCTATGGCTTTTCCAGTAGTCATGTATGGATGTGAGAGTTGGGCTATAAAGAAGTCTGAGCACTGAAGAACTGATGCTTTCAAATTGTGATGCTGGAGAAGACTCTTGAGAGTCCCTTGGACAACAAGGAGATCAAAACAGTCAATCCTAAAGAAATTAATCCTGAATATTTGTTGAATAGACTGATGCTGAAGCTGAAGCTCCAATACTTTGGCCACCTAATGCAAAGAACTGACTCATTGGAAAGATGCTGCTGCTGGGAAAGATGAAAGGCAGGAGGAGAAAGGAATGACAGAGGATGAAATGGTTGGATGGCATCATTCACCGAACAAGGACAAGAATGATAATGGAACTGGGAAGATTAGGAATGCTTGATTGGCCCACCACAGCCTCAGTTCAGCTCAATTCAGTCACTCAGTCATGTCCAACTCTTTGCAACCCCATGAATCGCAGCACACCAGGCCTCCCTGTCCATCACCAACCCTTAGAATTCATTCAGACTTACATCGATCGAGTCAGTGATGCCATCCAGCCATCTCATCCATGGTCATCCCCTTCTCCTCCTGCCCCCAATCCCTCCCAGCATCAGAGTTTTTTCCAATGAGTCAACTCTTTGCATGAGGTGGCCAGAGTACTGGAGTTTCAGCTTTAGCATCATTCCTTCCAAAGAAATCCCAGGGCTGATCTTCAGAATGGACTGGTTGGATCTCCTTGCAGTCCAAGGGACTCTCAAGAGTCTTCTCCAACACCACAGTTCTAAAGCATCAATTCTTCGGTGCTCAGCCTTCTTCACAGTCCAGCTTTCACATCCATACATGACCACAGGAAAAATCATAACCTTGACTAGATGGACCTTAGTCGGCAAAGTAATGTCTCTGCTTTTGAATATGCTATCTAGGTTGGTCATAACTTTTCTTCCAAGGAGTAAGCGTCTTTTA